>OZ030009.1:68922613-69102613 GCA_964023405.1 Apodemus agrarius | reverse complement strand
GGCTCTTGGGTATTCACTTTGGTTGTCGACTTTGCGAGCTATGTGTTTTGATTTTCCTGTATTATTTTCATTTTACTCTTTTTGTTTACATGAAGAGTGGGTAGAGAGGAGAGATGAAAACCAGCAGAAAACAAAGCAAAACAAAAAAGTGAAAATCTGCAAACCACGTGAACCAGCTACGTCACTCAAATTAAATACTTGAATTTATTTTTGCAACTACCGTTCTATCAAAAGCATAGTTTTCAAATGACAGTTAACCTCCCCAGTGACCCCCCAGAGGCTGTGCCTACCATGACAGGATGCCAAACTGTCAGGCCAAAAAATGCCTTGAGGTGACCAGTTCCTTTATGTTTCTTCTAGAATGTTTCCTGGGGTTATCTGTACTTCTCTGGAGAGAGGATCTCAGTTGGTGTGATAATCTTCCGGCAACTCTCAACAAACCATCACAAGTTAGGGTATTGTATGATAACAACCAGTCTCAAAACCTGCTTTTGAATAAATTTAAATATTGTATAAACCACAAGTATCATTCTGGGAGAGACAACATAGCCTTTTCTGAATTTCCAACTGCTGTAGGACCCAGTATACTATCATATATTGTTATATGTTAGGTCACAGATAGCTGGAGAGCTATATCCCTGTCGCTCGCCTCTTTGTGTGCTCAATATTGTTCATGGGGTTACCCCGTTTTATTAGTTTGATTTATTAGTTTGATTAGTTTTGATAAATGTCCTGACCAGAAGCAACTGGGGAAGGGTCCATTTGGATTATGAGTCCTGATCTCAGTCCAATATCAAGGAAAGGTAGGGTAGAAGCTCAAGGCAAAAACCTGGAAGCAAGAACTGACTGTGGTGGAACCTGGCCTTGGCTACCTCCCCATTGATTAGCTCAGCTTGTTTTCTTATATCAACCAGAACTACTTGTCCAGGGCTATCACTGCCAATAGTGTGCTGGGTCATTCCACATCACTCACTAATCAAGAAAAATGCCCCCATAGACAATGCCCCTAAGACAATATGATGAAGGTAGTCCTTCAGTTAAGGTTCCCTCTTTTTAAATGACTGTATCTTGGTTTGAGTTCACACACACACACACACACAAACACACGTGCGCGCGCGCACAACTATTTCCCCATAAGAAGAACATGTCTTCTAGACACATATGTCCAAATGTAACAATATAAGAAAAGGAGGATTAAAAGAAAAATGGTTATTTGTGCCTTGTCTTGCTTGTCTTGGAAAGAAAACAAATATATATTATGAACCAGAATGATAAACTTTATCTAAGGATATTTTTTTGAAAAGCAAATCTTGAAACAGTAAGGTACTTCCACCTTATTAGATGTATTGGGTAGGCTCGGGGCAGAAAGGTTGATCAGGTAGCCATAGGTGGAAGATATCAGCATGTTCTCAAAAGCCAAGGGGTCCTCGTTCAGTCTGTTGTTCTTTCTTATTGCTTTGGCTTTCAAGAGTCATCTCTTCATGTCCCTCAGGATTTTCAAGCCATTGTAGGGACATTATCATCAGATGCAGCAAGGCCATAGAATTCAGGACACAATTTCTATATAAAAATTCATGAGTATACATATTCTCAAGCCAATCCCCTAACACTTTGGAGGGCCAGACTCTGTGTGCCTAGCAACAATTCTATTTTTTGTGTGTTTTATCCTTCATCTCACTTCCTTGCTAGGCTTTAGGGAATCAGCAGGACTTACCACCAATTGGATTGCAGAACTCCTTGGCTTGCTATGAGGCCTGCTATCATCAGGTATGTAAAATCCTGCCCAATGTAGTCAGAAGTTAAAATCAAACCATCATAAACCTGCAGGACTTATGACCCCGAAAGCCTTAAGGGAGTTTTTCTGGCTGAGATCTCAGTGGAACATTGCCCAAAACCCCAAATGGGAAATATATACGAACTGATTCCATGCAGTGTGAAGGCTGAGGCGGGAGTGGAGTGCTTTTATAGTATGATACAATGATAGATTAGCACACATTTAATCCTAGGCCAGGGCTTTAGAGTCCCAGGTCTTCCCCAGCCTTCCTCCCTTTTTGTAAATGTTAATGGTTCAGAGTGCTGAGCTTAATGGTGATGGGCATTTTTCTTCTGTGACACAATTGTTCTAGGTTTAAGCCAATTAGAAAGTCACTCCATAAAGAAAAAAATTGCCAATAGGACGTTAGTATAGATTTAATATGCTATAGCATCGTAGGGTCAGGGAAATAAAAGGATATTGTGGTTAAATAGTTATTTAGTGACAAAAATAATCACATTTTAAAAGCAGTTAGATAGCTATCACAGACTTTATGAGAGCCTGCTAACACACAACCTTGTAGAAGAAATGAGTCAGAGAATACTACTTGTATAACAGACTTTGCTGTTGTTGTCTTTAGCCTTTTCAGAAAGGATGAGGGTTCTTGTTAATTTAATATAGATTTGGTTTGCCAATATCCAGTGGGTCGCCTCCTCAGGAACTGAGTTACTGGGAAAACAAGTCATTATACAAAATTATTGGAAGAGAAACATGCTATGTTGAGCCACAGTTACAACAAACACAGGAAGTTCTTGGCCACAGATCATGGATGAGATAGGAATCACAGGTTGTCTTGAAACAGGTAGGAAAAACAGACCCATGCATCTGAGTCACTAGTGTGGGGTCTGGCATATATAGGAAATATACCTAGGGCTTGAGAATGGAAGTAACTCTCCACTCATCTTGGACAGAAAATGCAAGAGATACCAAAGCTTCAGGATTTAGCCAGGCTTTTAGTTTCTATATTCCATAACAGTCAGAGCAACGAAAAAACTAACCAAGTAACTAATCACAAGACCGGAAGAGTATCAGAACCTTCTGGACAAAGACCTTGTGTTGATCATGTTCTTTGTAGTTTGATGTCTCTAACATGCCCCCTTTCTTCCTCACCTTGACTTTTAGGTATTTTAAGTTGACTTTTCAGAAGGTCCATGTGTCCACTATTTTAGTTGAAGACTTCAATGCCTATTACCATGCTAAGGGAAAACAAGAAGTAAATACAACTGCGAACCCAGGGTGTGCTAGAATAGGCAACACAGAGCCCTTCTTCACGGGGTTCTGGGAGATACCCAGGGATCATTTTAAGAGAATAAGGTGGGATTCTAATAGATCTGCAAGCTACCTGACTTTTTCTTCTGATGGGTTTATTACATCTCTGAGAAATGCTCTGGAAGTCTGGAGATTGGAAGGAATTTTAGGATCAGAAGCTGTGCTGTAGTTAGAGTGACAATGGGGACTCAGAGTGCCATTTAGGGAGGAGTCTCAAGTTTCAACTCAGGGGTGGGCCTGAAATCTCTATTTGCTTGTATTTCTTGGCCCTTTAAGGTTTAGGAAGTATTCATAAGAAACTCTTGAATGATATTGGCGCATGTGGTGTACTTTTTTACATTCCTAGAAGTTATTGGTTGCAGTGCATCTATGCAGCAAACATATTTGTTTGTATGTGTGTGCTCATGTACACATGTTCATGTGTGTGTGTGTGCATGCATGTGGTATGCATGTGTAGTATATATGTATATGTATGTGTATGTGTATGTGTGTATGTATATGTGTATGTGTGTGATGTGTATGTTTGTGTGAATTTATGCACATGTGTGTATGTACATGTGTGTATATTTATGTTTATACAGGGAGATGGTGGTTGTAAGGCTTTCTTTTAGTAGCTTGACTGTACTTCTGATAGATGGAGACTAAGATTGTATGAATGGAAACTCTGACATTCCTCTTTTTAAAACATTGTAGTAATCTGGAAATCAGGAATTGTTCCTTCTGTGTCTAGCCTGGTCATTGATCCTCTCCTTCTTTTCTCTCCTACCTTTAGTTCTTTTTTCCTCAAATTCTTATTTATTTTCTGTAAAGACCAGTTTAGTTAACTCTGTTTCTCAATGCAAATCCAACTGAGGCTGGACTTATAGTTCACTTCAGAAGCATTATCCTGGCATGCATAAGGCCCTAGATTTTGTCCTCAGTGTTATATTCATGTGTGAGTGTGTGTGTGTGTGAGAGAGAGAGGGGGGGGGAAGGAGAGAAAGAGCACTTAACATACATTCACAAATAAGCCCACTAAGATAAACAAAGATGGCTCCCTAATTCTCTGCCAAGGAATCCTACTGAACAAGCATTAAGTGTTTGTCTTCAATGAATTCCATTTTCTTTCAGCCATGGTGAACACCTATCTGTTAATCAGTATTTTTGAGCACCTGTTTAAGCCAAGCTCTTGTGGCCTTCTAAAGTCTCTCTCAGTGGGCATATGGGGCAGAGGCCACCTTCTGCTGAGCTACAAGCACACAGCTCTAGGTTTTTGCTGCATCTCTGTGGTGGGTAGACCATAGAACTGTGTAGAAGACAGAGCTTTTCTCTTCAAGATCTTTTCTTTTTCTCCATTTTAAAAAAATTCTCCTCTCATATATTACATCCCAACTATAGTTTTCCATTCCTCCTCTCCTTTAAGTATCTGCCCCCACCTCTCCTCTTCTCATAACCATCCCCATCTCTTCTTACCCTCAGAAAGAAGCAGACCTCCAAGGGACATCAGCTAACTTCAGCATAACAAGCTAAAATAAGAACAGGCATATCTCTTCATATCAAAGCCAGATAAGGCAACCCAGTCAGTAGGAGGAAAAGGATCCCAAAAGTAGGCAAAAGAGTCAGAGACATCTTTCATTCCCATTTTTGGATTACCACAAGAACACCAAGCTATACAATCATGACCTATATGCAGGAAACCTATCTGATCTCCGTGAGTCCCCATGAGTCCCAGTCAGTTGATTCTAAGGGCCTTGTTCTTGTGGTGTTCTTGTCCCCTCTGGCTCCTCCACTCCTCATTCTCCATCCTCCACACGACTCCCAGAGCTCTGCCTAATGTTTGATTGTGGGACTCTGCAACTATTCCCATCAGTTGCTGGATGAAGCCTCTCTGGTCTTTCTGATGGTGATTAAACTAGGTTCCAGTTCCAGCACATCCTGAGACTTGATGTGAGACTCCATTTTCTCTGTCCCCTCTGCTTTGGCTCAGTAAAGTGGGAGTTGAACATTCTGCTGTGAATGTATTCTATTCTCAACCAAATTTGGAATTGACCTCCCTTTGCAGCAGACCAGCCTGGTTATGACACGGATATAAGAGCAACAGAAGATAGACTTAACTTATGTCAAGCACTCTCATTATCATGGTAGTCATATTTAATAGCCTGCTCTAGGTCCCTTTGTTCTCAGGTCCTTCTTTTTTTTAATTTAAATTTTTATTTTCTATATTCTATGTTTACATTCCAAAGGCTTTCACCTTTCCCAGTTACCCCCCACCATAGTCCCATAATTCTTCTCCCCCCAACTATTCCCCAATCATCCCCCCCACGATTTATCTGTTCTGGGTCTACAAAACTGGATCCAATCTTTTCAGGCCCAAGGTCCTCTCCTTTCTTCTTCTTGGGAATCATTTGACTTGCTAACTGTGCCTTGAGTATTAAGGGCTTCTGGGCTCATTAATATCCACTTATCAGTGATTGCATTTCATGTGTATTCGTTTGTGTTTGGGTTAACTCACTTACGATGATATTTTCCAGATCTAACCATTTACATACAAATTGTATGAATTCATTGTTTTTAATTGCTGAGTAGTATTCCATTGTATAAATATACCACATTTTCTGTATCCATTCCTCCTTTGAGGGATATATGGGCTCCTTCCAATTTCTCTCAGGTCCTTCTTGACTGGGGCTTTAACCTTAAACATAGGCATGCGATTTTCCTTCTAGGTTATGTATTATCATAGCCTTTTCTGCAAAACCAAATCAGCTGTGTCTCTTTTGAAATTCTCCATACATTTCCATAATATCTGCAGAGCCCTTTTTTGAATCAACACTCGGATAATAGAATTCTGGTGTTAAGGATAAGTATTCCATAGCAACAATGGCTCTGTTTTTCTGTCCTTGGCATAGGCTCAGAGATCTTCCTGTTTCATGATTGCTCTTCTTCATAAATGACTGCATCCCAGCAGTCTGGGAACATCTGACATCTTTTTGTCACTTTTAAGTTTTTTCATTTATGAATATATTTTTATTGCCTTTGCAACCTTCTAAAAAGCCCTTTCAAGAATCTTGCTCTATACTGATCAAAACATTAAGCACTGATCATAAATAGAAACATCACCTTGTAGACAACAAATTGAGGATGTTTGAGTCTAAGACATCTACAACAGCACCTCTGTTTAAAGAAGTTAATAGTATCTTGCTTTGGGGAATTTCACTTAGCTCATGATTGTGAACATTAATGTGTAGATGTCTGTAACTATCATGAAGGTGAGGAGCTCCGGCCAGGCTCACTGGGGTCTGAGTCATGGTGCTATAGCAGCCTGTGATCCATAATTAGCACTACTAATTGACTCTCCATTCCAAGATGAATTCATGTGTAATGTGTACTCATGTGTAATCCTATGTGTGAGGGCAGCCAGTTTCTTTCTGAGGCATCTTATTCCCAAGGGCTGGTAACAATTTTGCTTGGCCTCTCTTTATTTAAGCATATTTTTGTGGAGAAGGGGAGAAAAGATGGAGTGCATTTTATCAACATTTATGCTAAAGTTTCCTTTTACTCTGGTTCTGAAGGCCTAGGTGCCCTTGTGAATGTTACTTTCTTGTTGGCCAGCATTCCAAAACAAGAATTCCATACTAAATTCCTGGTCATGATCCTTGTTCAAATGATAAGAATTACCTTATTACTCAAAAAGTTTTCTTTCCTTTTCTCTTTAGATCATTCAGTCCCCATGGTAAAATAGAATGCACAACCCAGTGAAAACTTCCAATGTCCTTCCAACCCCGGGTATTCACAGAGTAGGAGCAGAGGGACCTGGCACATGGTCAGTCCTTGGCTTGGGCTCTTTGCTGCACTCATGGATCTCAAAAGAGAATACTAACATAAAATTCTACCAGTCTTTTTAGACTTTGCCCTCTAACTTAACCCCAAAGATGCTAAGTCTTTACAATAAATGGTTACCTTGGAAACATGGGGAAACCCAGGATAAACGCAAAACATGAAATCATTGTTTAGAATGTCTCTGGCCTGCTCTTTCTATTTCTCCATTAATACTGTTTTTGGACAGGCCCTCTCTCACTGAGGAGGAGACCTAAAACTGCATGGCTTTCATGAACAGATAGGAAGACAAACTGTTTCAAAGAGGACTTAGTTTAGTTATCTGTGCTTAGAAATTTTCAACTTGTGGTTTGCAACCCACTGGAGGTCAAATGACCCTTTCACAGTGGTCTCCTGAGACCAATGGAAAACAGATATCTACATTATGGTTCATGACAGTAGCAAAATTACAGCAACAAGGAGTAATGGAAATAATTTTATGGTTGGGGTCACCACAACATGAGGAACTCTATTAAATAGAGTTGCGGCATTAGGAAGGCTGAGAACCACTGGCTTACAATGCCATCAAACTGGCCCAAGTATCTTTAATTCCACATTATTACATCTGAATATGAAGTACTCCCTGTAGTCTCATTATTGAGGGCTTGGTCACAAACTTATGGTGACATTTTGGGAAATTTTAGAAATATTAAGAGGTAGGTCACCGTTAGAAAAAGTAGACCAGTGGGTATGCTGTGGTGGGAAGGGCAGTGTTATTTCTGGACCTCCCACTTCTTTCCTTATTCTGTTTTCCCTGTTGTTATGGCTTGAATAGCTCTGTTCCAATACACTCTTGCCACCATAATAGAATGAAGCTTTTGAAACCATGACCTAAGAGAAGCCTTTCTTCCTCTAAGCTGTTGATGCTGTGTGAAGCATTTTGTCACAGCACCAACAAAAGGATCAGATAGCCATACTCAATATAATGCAAATCTTTGTCATTCCTGTGTACACTGAGCCAGATACTGGCTTCCTGGCTTCTTCACTGGGAAAGGTGTCCCAGGCACATTTATTAGAACATTTAGCTTCAGGTTTATTGTATAATATGGCCACACTAATACAAAACCCAAAGTGAATAATAAAACAGCACATTGCTACCATGAACATTTCTGTGACAAATTTCCCCTATGATTTTACTTCTCACCCTTCTTTTTCTTTAAGATTTATCCTTTTCTTCTACACATGCAATTGATCTTATTTTTCTCTGGAAATCTCTGTCTGATTGTACTTTATATCAACAACACTTAAGGTGATTATTGATCTGATTGAGATTGAATTCATGTCAACTGTCTTTTTGCTTGTTTATAATTTATTAAAACCACCCTTCCTTCCTCTTCCATATTTTCTTGAATACCAAGAAACACCAAGAAAAGTGTTCAACTTTCCTTTTAATCTTTTTGCTTTCTACTTTAAAGTGACAAAACATCAATTTTTCACAATGAAAGAAGTTGCCAACAACATTGTTTGTATTTTGGCCATTGTGGTCATGCATGTTATAAAGCTGATACCAAGTAGCTCTTTAAATATAGATGTGTTAAAATGATAAGATGTACTGTTACTAGATTTTCATTCTCTTTTAAGGGAAATAATAGTTAAAACAATTTTAACACCTATCCAAACATATACCATTGCTGATATACCTTATGAAGAACCAGACTTTGGTCTGGATTATTATTATTTTTTGCCTTTGCAACTTCCTTTAACAAATCATAGAGTACAGACTTGCTATAAATGAGATCCAATTTTTGACTGAAAATTCTGAAAATGTCTTTTTTCACTTCAAAAGATTTTTTAATTTAGTGGATATAGGTTAATACTTTTTGGCTTTTGTTTTCTTTTGACTAGTTTGTGTCTTGCTTTATAGATATTTTGTTATGTTTTTATTATTTAAGTTCATTGAGTTTTGGAAGCATATTTAATCAAATTTGGAAAAAAATATTGGTCACTAATTCTTCCAATTTTTTATTGGTTCACTCTATTTTTCCTTTTGGGGACACATATATTACAGCATATTCTATTAAATATATTGTATATTGTATAATATACCATGTTGTTGATGATTATTAAGATGTATTTATTTTAAATCATTTCCCAAATTTCTGATTTATTTGGATAACATATATTACTATGCATTCAATTTCAGAAATCAATTTCTTTTAATTGTCTCATTTTTCACATTTTAGACATTATGGATGAATCTTTTAATTTCTATTTTGTAGATACACCTTCTGGATCATTGTATACACTTTTTTAGAGAGTTGAATGTAGTTAATTTAAATCTACTATAATTTCATTATCTTGGCCGCCATCTTTGCTCCTGTGACTGAGCAGCCAGGTGCAGTCAGGTACTCAGAGATCACCTGAGTAGAAGATCGCTTGGCCTTACAGAAACTGTAATTTTATGAGGTCTCATTTGTCAATTCTTGATCTTAGAGCATAAGCTATTGGTGTTCTGTTCAAGAACTTTCCCCCTGTGCCCATGTCCTCAAAGGTCTTCCCCAGTTTCTTTTCTATTAGTTTCAGTGTGTCTGTTTTTATGTGGAGGTCCTTGATCCACTTGGAGTTGAACTTAGTACAAGGAGATAAGAGTGGATCAATTCACATTCTTCTGCATGCTGACCTCCAGTTGAACCAGCACCATTTGTTGAAAAGGCTATCTTTTTTCCACTGGATGGTTGTAGTTCCTTTATCAAAGATCAAGTGACCATAATTCTGTGGGTTCATTTCCGGGTCTTCAATTTTATTCCACTGATCTACTTGCCTGTCACTGTATCAATACCATGTGGTTTTTAACACAATTGCTCTGTAGTACTGACAAAACAGCAACCAAATAATTGGGAAAAGATCTTCATCAACCCCACATCCGACAGAGGGTTAATATCCAAGATATTCAAAGAACTCAAGAAGGTAGACTCCAGAGAGCCAAATGACCCTATTAAAAATGGGATACAGAGCTAAACAAAGAATTTTCACCTGAGGAATATCGAATGGTTGAGAAGCACTGAAAGAAATGTTCAACATCCTTAGTCATCAGGGAAATGGAAATCAAAACAACCCTGAGATTTCACCTCACAGTCAGAATGGCTAAGATCAAAAAACTCAGGAGATAGCAGGTGCTGGCAAGGATGTAGAGAAAGAGGAACTCCCCTCCACTGCTGGTGGGGGTA
Organism: Apodemus agrarius; assembly: GCA_964023405.1. Classification (NCBI taxonomy): domain Eukaryota; kingdom Metazoa; phylum Chordata; class Mammalia; order Rodentia; family Muridae; genus Apodemus; species Apodemus agrarius. The sequence continues at coordinate 69,092,512 of OZ030009.1, read as the reverse complement.
CAACCACTCTGGAAATCAGTCTGGGGGTTTCTCAGAAAACAGCATAATACTTCTGGAGGACCCTACGATACCACTCCTGGACATATACCCAGAGGATTCCCCAGCATATAATAAGGACACACGCTCCACTATCTTCATAGCAGCCCTATTTATAATCGCCAAAAGGTGTAAAAAACCCAGATGTCCCTCAATGGAGGAATGGATACAGAAAATGTGATATGTTTACATATGGAATACTACTTAGCTATTAAAAACAATGATTTCATGAAATTCTTAGGCAAATGGGTGGAACTGGAAAATATCCTAAGTGAGGTCACCCAATCACAAAAGAACACATTTGGTATGCACTCCCTGATAAGTGGATATTAGCCCAGAAGCTCGTAATACTCAAGACACAATTCACATATCAAATGATGTCCAAGAAGAAGGAAGGAGAGGTCCCTGATCCTGGAAAGGCTGGATGCAGCAGTGTAGGGGAATACTTGGACAGGGAAGTGGGAGGGGGTTTATTGGGGAACATAGGGAGGGAAGAGGTCTTATGGGGCTTTCACGGAGGGGGAAACCAGGAAAAGGGAAATCATTTGAAATGTAAATAATGAATATATCTAATAAAAATAATAATTTTATCATCCTTATTATTTTCTAGCCTTTCTTTTAAATTTTTTTTTATCTTGGTTATGGGCTGGACTTTCTTACATGGTATTTCTAATAATTCTTTGTTACTAGACCTGAATATTATTTCATCAGCTGTGAATTTTACTGTCACTCTTTAAAGAGTCCTGGTCTCTTTCCTTGGGTTCTGAGTTCAGCTCAGTTGTTCATGTTGGTCCTTCTGAGACCTTCAGAAGCGTTTATTTGGATGATGCTTCAGTACCCTACCCTTGAGTGATAGTTCAGTATCCTTTGTGGAGCTTCTACTAAACTTCAGAAGAACTCATAACTCTGAGCTTCCCCTATCCATAGTGAAGACCTCTTAATCATGACTCAGGAAGACCCTTATGCAGGCTTGAGACATGGATTGATACCTTACTTAGGTGTCGTTGCATCCCTGTCTAGGGTGAGTAAATTCTGTTTACTGTCTCCCTAGGCATTCTGTCTCAGTGCAGCCTTTGGGCAGACAATAAGGGACTGTGGGGACTTACCTCTTATGCCCTTCTCTCGGCAGCTAGCAGTCTGATGTACCCCTTGGCCAATGAATAAAAAGCTGCTTATTTTCCTCCCCAGTTTTCTAGTTATCTGTTTGTGGCAGGGGAATGGAATCTTGCCTTCTACTCTATGGCTTTGCAATGAAGTTCGGGCTTGACAGACAGTTCATTCAGGTGGGCCCAATCTCATGACACATATCCTGTACAAGCGAAAACAGGAGAGTGGGAAGCCACTCAGAGAGGCAGATGTGATGACAGAATCTGACATTGGTGTGCACCTTTGTGAGAAGAGGCTTTTCTGCAACCTCTGGAAGCTGGAAAAGGCACAGGACAGTTCTTTGCTGAAGTCTCCAGAGGGGCACAGCTTGTCAACACTACAAATTTACCCCTGTCAAGCACACTACAGGGTTTTAACCTCAAGATCTGTAAGCAAATCAATTTGTATTTCTTTAAGCTATTAGCTGTGAGAGCTTATTGTTACTGTAGCAATAGAAAATCAATACAAATTTTAAGAGGACATAGCCCCTGGGCTGACTGTCTTCAATTCCGTGTTCTTTGTGATCCTTCGGTGATTCTCAATTGCCAGGTGCCACCACCTTCTACTTCCTTTGATGTCCGTTGTGATTGCTTTTTCTTCACTGTATCCATGTCACTGCTACTACACCTGCAGCTTTGGAGTTAGTGTCAACAAGACTGCTACAGGGCTGTTAGCATCAGCCTCTCCCTAAGGAAATACACACTTACACACACACACACACACACACACACACACCTCAGATGGTTGGGCAATTAATTATAATCCTTTTGAGTGTACATTAAAATAAGTCTATGTTCACTAAAATGACTCTTTCCTATTACTTTACAAATTATTGGACATGCTCATATTTTATTTGTGTGGGGGCGGGAGGAGTGTACCCAGCCCCATTCTGCTCATCATTAGCAAGGAATTTTTGGCATGGTACGATATAATGGAGACTTCAGCTCCCTTCAGTGAAGTGTGGGTTAACTGTTGTTACTGCTAACCAGCACCAGAGCACTGAGGGAAGATGGCAGGAACTTGGACCCTCGCTGGCCCAGGATCCTATTAAGCATCAGTATTTAATCAGTTCTCCCAAGAGCTTAGAGACATATGTAATTTGGACGATGAGGACAGTGGTTTGAACTGTTTTAAATACTTGATCCTTCTGAGGGCATTTCTCAGTCAATCCATGCCAATACTTACGTTGAATGAAGAATTGAGGTAGGGATGGAAGATTCACTTTCTAAAAAACTGATTTTAAATCAACATTTAAACTCCTGGAATTTGGTGTTGATTTAGATGAACTTACTAAATTCTGGCTTATCATAAATGAAACAATCCAGTAGAGATCGGGAAAGACTCAGCCCAATTGAGCACACGATCAGACTTTCTGCAAACCTGCAGTCATCAGTATGAGTTGGAGCAACATTTAGACACTAGACTACAGTTTCAGCAGTGAACTAGCTGGTTAGCCAGGACTGACAGCATGTGGCCTGGGCTTGAGGCCTCTACCTTGTGCTTCTTTCCAAAATACAGGAGGAAGGTATCCATCCTTTTTCTTTTCTTTTTCTTAATCTACCCTGCCCCCCCCCCCCGGGCAGGCTGTTCGGTGCACATTATGAGGGTCATGGCTGATTATGTGCATTTATATTAAGATCACCTAACCGTCTGCTTCAGTAAGTAGTATAGACCATAGGAAGCCCCTACTGTTTCCTCGGACACAGAATTTGGTGCAAACCAGCATAATGGCAAGGAAACTGGAAGAAGAAAGGAGTGTGGAATTATCAAAGCAGTCAGACCAATGTGAGGGGCCTGCTCTCTCGAACCAAGATATAGCCATGTTATTCCTGAGTAGTCCGTTAAAGAAAATGGACATTTTTCTGGCTGGTGATGTGAACTTCCAAGATTTCCAGAGCGGTTGTACCATCTTGCAATCCCGCCTTAGGAGATGTTCAACATCATTAGTCATCAGGGAAATGCAAATCAAAACAACCCTGAGATTCCACCTCACACCAGTCAGAATGGCTAAAATTAAAACTCAAGAGACAACAGGTGCTGGCGAGGATGTGGAGAAAGAGGAACACTCCTACACTGTTGGTGGGATTGCAAGATGGTACAACAGCTCTGGAAATCAGTCTGGCGGTTCCTCAGAAAATTGGGCATGACACTTCCAGAGGACCCTGTCATACCACTCCTGGGCATATACCCAGAGGATTCCCCTGCATACAGTAAAGACACATGCTCCACTATGTTCACAGTAACCTTATTTATAATAGCCAGAAGTTGGAAGGAGCCCAGATGTCCCTCAAAGGAGGAATGGATACAGAAAATGTGGTATATTTATACAATGGAATACTACTCAGCAATTAAAAATAATGAATTCATGCAATTTGTAGGCAAATGGTTGGATCTGGAAAATATCATCCTAAGTGAGTTAACTCAATCACAAAAGAATGCACATGAAATGCAATCACTGATAAGTGGATATTAATGAGCCCAGAAGCTCTGAATACTCAAGGCACAATTAGCAAGTCAAAAGATTCCCAAGAAGAAGGAAGGAGAGGACCCTGTTCCTGAAAGGACTGGATCCAGTTTTGTAGGAGAGTACCAGAACAGAACAGAGAAATGGTGGGGTGGTGATTGGGGAATAGGCGAGGAGGGGGGGAAGAGGACTTATGGGACATATGGTGAGGGGGAAATTGGGAAAGGGGACAGCCTTCGGAATGTAAACAAAGAATATAGAAAATAAAAAAGAAAAAGAAAAAAAAGGGTATCCATCCTTGGAAGTTTTTGGAGCTGCATATGCCACTCTTACAGTTCCACCTAATGGGCCTCACACTTTCTTCTGCCTTATCTGTAATGTACTCTAGAGAGGGGCATACCACCTGTTCCCCTCCTTTCCCTCTTGATATATTTTAGCAGAAAGGACGATGAGCCATGAGGTAAATTATATCTTTAGCTTCTCCATATACTTTTGGAGCTCGAGTAGGACTTTTTTTTTTTGATTTTTTTTTTATTGTATATATTCTATATTTACAATTCATTTCCCTTTTTCTGGTTCCCCACCCCCAAAGGTCCCACATGTCCTTTTCCCTCCCCCTGCTCCCGCATCCACCCCCTCCCACTTTACTGTTCTTGTACTCTCCCACAATGATGTTTTGGTCCATTCTAGCACCAGTGTCCACTCCTTTCTTCTTGTGAGACATCACTTGATATGTGATTTGTGTCTTTGGTGTTCTAAGCTTCTAGGCTAATATCCACTTATCAGTGACTGTATACCATGGGTATTCTTTTGAGACTGGGTCACCTCACTTAGTATGACATTCTCCAGCTCCATCCATTTCTCTAAGAATTTCATGAATTCATTGTTTCTAATGGCTGAATAGTACTCCATTGTGTATATATATCACATTTTTTGTATCCATTCTTCTGTTGAGGGACATCTGGGTTCTTTCCAGCTTCTGGCTATTATATATAAAGCTGCTATGAACATAGTGGAGCATGTATCCTTATTGCATGTTGGTGAATCTTCTGGGTATATTCCCAGGAGTGGTATGGCTGGGTCCTCCGGAAGTATCACGCCCAGTTTTCTGAGGAACCGCCATACTGATTTCCAGAGTGGTTGTACCAGCTTGCATTCCCACCAGCAGTGGAGGAGTGTTCCTCTTTCTCCACATCCTCGCCAACACCTGATGTCTTCTGAGTTTTTAATCTTAGCCATTCTGACTGGTGTGAGGTGAAATCTCAGGGTTGTTTTAATTTGCATTTCCCTAATGACTAGTGATGTTGAACATTTTTTAAGGTGTTTCTCAGCCATCCGAATTTCTTCAGGTGAAAAGACTCTGTTTAGCTCTGTACCCCATTTTTGGATAGGGTTATTTGGTTTTCTGGGGTCTAACCTCTTGAGTTCTTCGTATACATTGGAGATTAGCCCTCTGTCGGATGTGGGGTTGGTGAAGATTTTTTTCCCAATTTGTTGGTTGCTGATTTATCCTTTTGACAGTGTCTTTTGCCTTACAGAAACTTTGTAGTTTTATGAGGTCCCATTTGTCTATTCTTGCTCTTAGAGCATAAGCAATTGGTGTTCTGTTCAGGAATTTTTCCCCTGAGCCAATGTCCTCAAGGGTCTTCCCCAGTTTCTTTTCTATTAGTTTTAGTGTGTCTGGTTTTATGTGGAGGTCTTTGATCCACTTGGAGTTGAGCTTAGTGCAAGGAGATAAGAGTGGATCAATTCTCATTCTTCTGCATGTTGACCTCCAGTTGAGCCAGCACCATCTGTTGAAAAGGCTATCTTTTTTCCACTGGATGTTTTCAGCTCCTTTGTCGAAGATCAATTGGCCATAGATGTGTGGGTTCAATTCTGGGTCTTCGATCCTATTCCATTGATCCGCTTCCCTGTCACTGAACCAATACCATGCAGTTTTTAATACCACTGCTCTGTAATATTGCTTGAGGTCCGGGATATTGATTCCCCCAGAAGTTCTTTTGCTGTTGATGATAGTTTTAGCTATTCTGGGTTTTTTGTTATTCCAGATGAATTTGAGAATTGCTCTTTCTAGCTCTATGAAGAACTGAGTTGGGATTTTGATGGGAATTGCATTGAATCTGTATATTGCTTTGGGCAAGATTGCCATTTTGACTATATTAGTCCTGCCAACCCACGAGCATGGAAGATTTTCCCATTTTCTGATGTCTTCTTCAATTTCCCTCTTCAGAGACCTGAAGTTTTTGTCGTATAAATCTTTCACATGTTTGGTTAGCGTCACTCCAAGATACTTTATATCATTTGTGGCTATTGTGAAGGGTGTCATTTCCCTAATTTCTTTTTCGGCCTGCTTATCCTTCGCGTATAGGAAGGCTACTGATTTACTTGAGTTGATTTTATAGCCAGCCACTTTGCTGAAGTTGTTTATCAGTTGCAGGAGTTCTCTGGTGGAGGTTTTTGGGTCACTTAAGTAAACTATCATATCATCTGCAAATAGTGATAGTTTGACTTCTTCCTTTCCGATTTGTATCCCTTTGACTTCCCTCTGTTGTCGAATTGCTCTAGCTAGTACCTCAAGTACTATATTGAAGAGATATGGCGAGAGGGGACAGCCTTGTCTAGTCCCTGATTTTAGAGGGATTGCTTCGAGTTTTTCTCCGTTTACCTTAATGTTGGCTACTGGTCTGCTGTATATTGCTTTTACTATGTTTAGATATGGGCCTTGAATTCCTGTTCTTTCTAGGACCTTTAGCATGAAAGGATGCTGAATTTTGTCAAATGCTTTTTCAGCATCTAATGAGATGACCATGTGGTTTTTTTCTTTGAGTTTGTTTATGTAGTGGATTACGTTGATGGATTTCCGTATATTGAACCATCCCTGCATCCCTGGGATGAAGCCAACTTGATCATGGTGAATGATCGTTTTGATGTGTTCTTGGATGCGGTTGGCAAGTATTTTGTTTAGTATTTTTGCATCGATATTCATAAGAGAAATTGGCCTGTAGTTCTCTTTCTTAGTTGGATCTTTGTGAGGTTTTGGTATCAGGGTAATTGTGGCTTCATAGAATGAGTTGGGTAGTGTTCCTTCAGTTTCTATTTTGTGGAATAATTTGAAGAGTATCGGTATCAGGACTTCTTTGAAGGTCTGATAGAATTCTGCACTAAAACCGTCTGGTCCTGTGCTCTTTTTGGTTGGAAGACTGTCTATGACCCCTTCTATTTCTTTGGGGGTTATGGGTCTGTTTAGACGATCTATTTGATCCTGGTTTAATTTTGGTATTTGGTAGCTGTCGAGGAAATTGTCCATTTCCTCCAGATTCTCCAGTTGTGTTGAGTATAGGTTTTTGTAGTAGGATCTGATGATTTTTTGAATTTCCTCAGTTTCTGTTGTTATATCTCCCTTTTCATTTCTAATTTTGTTAATTTGAATACTGTCTCTGTGCCCTTTAGTAAGTCTGGCTAGGGGTTTATCTATCTTGTTGATCTTCTCAAAGAACCAGCTCCTGGTTTTGTTGATTCTTTGTATGGTTCTTTTTGTTTCAACTTGATTGATTTCAGCCCTGAGTTTGATGATTTCCTGTCTTCTACTCCTCCTGGGTGAAATTGCTTCTTTTTGTTCCAGAGCTTTCAAGTGCGCCATTAAGTTGCTGGTATATGCTCTCTCCTGTTTCTTTTTGGAGACACTCAGGGCTATGAGTTTTCCTCTAAGCACTGCTTTCATTGTGTCCCATAGATTTGGGTATGTTGTGCCTTCATTTTCATTAAGTTCTAAGAATTCTTTGATTTCTTTCTTTATTTCTTCCTGGACTAAGGTATCATTGAGTAGAATATTGCTCAGCCTCCAAGCGTATGGGGATTTTCTGTTGTTTTTGTTGCTATTGAAGAACACTCTTACTCCATGGTGATCTGATAAGAGGCATGGGATTAGTTCGATCTTTTTATATTTGTTGAGATCTGTCTTGTGTCCAATTATATGGTCGATTTTGGAGAAGGTACCATGAGGGGCTGAGAAAAAGGTATAGTCTTTTGCTTTAGGGTGAAATGTTCTATATATATCTGTTAAATCCAATTGCTCCAAAGTTTCGATGAGTTTCTCCGTGTCTCTGTTTAGTTTCTGTTTTCCTGGTCGGTCCACTGTAGATAGAGGAGTATTGAGGTCCCCCACAATCATTGTGTTAGGTGCAATGTGTGCTTTGAGCTTTAGTAAGGTTTCTTTTACAAATGCGGGTGCCCTAACATTTGGAGCGTAGATGTTTAGAATTGTGAGTTCCTCTTGGTGGATTCTTCCTTTGACTAGCAGGAAGTGACCTTCTGTGTCTCTTTTGATGACTTTGGGTTGAAAGTCAATTTTATCTGATATTAAAATGGCTATTCCAGCTTGCTTCCTGTGACCATTTGCTTGCAAAATTGTCTTCCATCCTTTTACTCTAAGGTAGTGTTTGTCTTTGACTCTGAGGTGTGTTTCCTGTAAGCAGCAAAATGTAGGGTCCTGTTTCCGTATCCAGTCTGTTAGTCTATGTCTTTTTATTGGGGAGTTGAGTCCATTGATGTTAAGAGATATTAAGGAATAGAGATTATTACTTCCTGACATTTTTTATGTTATTTTTGTTTTTGAGTAGTTATCTTCCTTTGAGTTTGATGGAAGAAGTTTACTGTCTTGCTTTTTCTTGGGTGCCATTTCCTTCCTTGTGTTGGAGTTTTCCTCCTATTATCCTTTGTAGAGCTGGGTTAGTGGAAAGATATTGTGTAAATTTGGTCCTGTCATGGAATATTTTGATTTCTCCATCTATGTTGATTGAGAGTTTTGCTGGGTATAGTAGTCTTGGCTGACATTTGTTTTCTCTTAGGGTCTGCATGAGGTCTGCCCAGGATCTTCTAGCTTTCATGGTTTCTGGAGAGAAGTCTGGTGTGATTCTGATAGGTCTTCCTTTATATGTTATTTGGCCCTTTTCTCTTACTGCCTTTAATATTCTTTCTTTGTTTAGTACATTTGGGGTTTTGATTATTATGTGACGGGAGGTGTTTCTGTTCTGGTCCAGTCTGTTTGGAGTTCTGTAGGCTTCTTGTACATTCATGGGCATCTCTCTCTTTAAGTTAGGAAAGTTTTCTTCCATAATTTTGTTAAAGATATTTGCTGGCCCTTTAAGTTGTATATCTTCACTCTCATCTATCCCTATAATCCTTAGGTTTGGTCTTCTCATTGTGTCCTGGATTTCCTGGATGTTTTGGGTTACAAGCCTTTTGGATTTTGCGTTTTCTTTGACTGTGGAGTCAATGGTTACTATGTTATCTTCAGCATCGGAGATTCTTATTTCTATCTCTTGTATTCTGTTGTTTATGTTTGCATCTACGACCCCTGTTTTCTTCCCAAGGTTTTCTATCTCCAAGGTTGCCTCCTTTTGTGATTTCTTAGTTGTTTCTACCTCTGTGTTCAGATCTTGGATGGTTTTGCTCAGTTCCATCATTTGTTTGTTTGTGTTTTCATGTAATTCTTTAATATATTTTTGTGCTCCCTCTTTCATGACTTCTGCCTGTTGTTTCAAGTTCTCCTGCATTTCTTTAACTGATTTTCTCACTTCCTCTTTATTGGTTTCTGTCTGATGGCCCATATTCTCCTGGAGTTCTTTAAGTGTTTTTTGTGTTTGGATTGTAAGAGCTTCTACTCTATTGATGTTCCCCTGCATTTCTTTAAGAGATTTGTTTATATCTTTTTTGTGTTCCTCTAGGAGCATCATGACCTGTGCTTTTATATCTAACTCTTGTTTTTCTGGTGTGCTGGGGTATCCTGGACTTGCTGTGGTTGGCGAATTGGGTTCAGATGGTGCCATATTGCCTTGATTTCTGTTAATAACGTTCCTACGTTTGCCTTTTGCCATCTCTTTATCTCTGGAGCTAGTTGGTCTTATTGTAGATGGCGCCCTGCTGAAAGCACAGCACGCCTGTCCCCAGGAGACAGATCCCTTCTGGCAGCTTGTCTGTGCTGGACTATGCTCGCTCTGAGTCCAGGTCCCTGACTCCAGCTGCTAGAGTGCCGAGCTGTGCCCCGAGGCGGCCCGGTGGCCCCTCGCTGCTAGTCCGCTCAGAGAGCTGGTCCCGGCCGGTAGTCTGCACCCGCAGCTGATCTTTCTGTGCCCGGATCTCCTGCAGAGCTAAGCTAAGCTATAACTCTGGCCACGCACCTGATTCCAGCCGCTCACTGCGTCCAGTGTGCCCGCTGTTTGCGCGCGGGGGTCTGGGGCAAGATGGCTGCCCCTGCTGAAAGCACCGCGTGTCCTTGGCTGAGCTGTTGGTGCCCGGCTCTGCTGCTCCCTTCTGGCTGCGTTGACTGTGCTGGACTATGCTCGCTCTGAGTCCAGGCCCCTGACTCCAGCTGCTAGAGTGCCGAGCTGTGCCCCGAGGCGGCCCAGTGGCCCCTCGCTGCTAGTCCGCTCGGAGAGCTGGTCCCGGCTGCTAGTCTGCACCCGCAGCTGATCTTTCTGTCGAGTAGGACTTTTAACTCTGTGAATTTTTCTTTCTTTACCTGCAAGATGTGTCAAAGAAGACAGATTTTTGCATCTTGGAAGTTCACATCACCAGCCAAAAAAATGTCCATTTTCTTTAAGGGATTACTCAGGAATAACATGGGTGTACCTTGGTTTGAGAGAGCAGGCCCCTCACGTTGGTCTGACTGCTTTGATAATTTCACACTCCTTTCTTCTTCCAGTTTCCTTGCCATTATGCTGGTCTGCACCAAATTCTGTGTCCGAGGAAACAGTAGGGGCTTCCTATGGTCTATACTACTTACTGAAGCAGACGGTTAGGTGATCTTAATATAAATGCACATAATCAGCCATGACCCTCATAATGTGCACCGAACAGCCTGCCCAACATTGTCTAGGTGTATTTCAAGTTCTGCATATATTAACCTATTTAATTCTTACAATAGCCTGATAATATGGGTTATAATTATTTCTTCTATTTTATAGCTGGGGAAAAATGGGGGCTGAGTTACTTGTCGGTGAGAGATCTGGAACACAAGCCTGGCAAATCTGGCTTAGGCACACTGTGATCAGCTCTTCGGCTATAAACATCGCACTTCTTCAAAGAAGATCTTCTGGGGGTTGTGATCAGCTTTTTCTAGACCAGATGGTATACACAGCCTTTAATTAAATGCTTATTATTTCTTTTTGCATAAGGAACACATGGAATAAAGTGTCCCAGAAAGCCATTAATTCAATAAAATAAAGGAAAAGTCCCCTTTGACCATTATAACCCAAACTGTCCTTTCTTCTGTGATAACTGTTGTACCACTTTTGAGGATTGACCCCACCCCCCGACTCTATTATGTTCATTCACACATACCAATAGAAAATACCAAGAGATAGTGTGTTTTCTTTATATAGTAGCATATATACATAATTTTAATTGTATATATCAAGTCCTTCCTTTGACATACACATTTAGATGTGTTGCAGGGTTGATATCCAGCTGGTACCCAGGGGCATAGCCATGAATCATGACATAAATACATTGTACCATTCTCTCACTGACTTACCGATTAGGTACAGAAAACACAGTGCCTAGGATCCAAGATTCATTCAGAATCTCAGAATGTTTTGATTTTGTTTTCTTAAAATTTGAAGAAAAAATGAATGTAATAATGAATACATAATAAACAATTCAATTCGGGTTTGATTGTCTTTATACAAATAGTTACAACATAACACTTTATGAGTATCTATAGATCACAGTGCAAAATACCCGGCTGCTGCCTGGGTCTTCGCTTTTGTCTGTCGAGTGTCAGTCAAGGGCCTTACAAAGGGGAGGGCTCCTGGGTCCATTTCCTTATGCTAAGGCTAGCACCTCTTAGAAACAATCTCCGACTTTTTAAAACTTTGGGTGAGCTTTAGACTGTCACTCATATCCTTGTTTATTCTGCAGAGACAATCATGCTGCCTCGTGCAGGGCTGTTTCTGAAGTAAGCAACAGAAACTGCCATTAGTGAGATGATGTGTAGGGAACCACCTGACATAGAGCAGCAGCCTGGCCAACTGGAGACCCCGAGAGCATTAGAAACCCTGCAAGGAAACCACATGCCCCCTCTCTTGCTCTTCTGGAAAGATGGCGGGGTGGTGGCTCTCCCACTTCCCTCGGGCTCTCTATTTCACCCTCTCTGTCTTTGGAGTTTTATAGTCACTCATCTTTAGAGCTCTGCTATTCATAATAGCAGACTGTTTTGTTTCATTCATGTCAATTATTTTTCTTTGACTCTGAGAGTTTCTTTTTGTAAACTAGAGATCAACCTTTTTGCCTCAGCCTACATTGTTTTTTCTTACCACTCATTCAGTGAGTTGAGGTCAGAGGCCAAAGACATGGCAGCAGAGATGGGTCTCCTGAAACTTGCGTAGACACCCCCAAGATGTCACTGGCATCTAGTCCCCTGATTATTCAGTCAACATACCTGTCCGCTCATGTACAGAATGTCACTGACACCTTTGTGTATTACGTGAAAACCTTTTTGTTCCTTCCTCTAAGACAGTCCTTCTACCTCCAGGAGAGCAGCTCACAGTCCCTTCCATCTGACGCCTGCAGTGAATACAGCACGGCCAAAGCTGCACGCCACTGGCTCCGAACACTTAGCCACTGATTGTATAAGTGGCAAATGTGAACAATGTGTGTTCAACAGAGGCAAACTATTTAAAATGTGAGCTGTTAGGCATCTTTGTATTCTTGACCAACAGCATGACACACCTGCTTCCCCCAGTTGAGTCACAAGGCTCTTGTTTCTGTTTGAACGAAGGATGTCTAAACCAAAGAACAGCATGGATTTTCTCTCTTAGACACATCCAGTTTATATTGAAAATACTAAAGAATTAGTTGCTTTGTCCCCAGTGGTGACCTTTTTCAAAGTACTTTTGTGTCTTCTGCACTTGCTTTAGCTTTGACTGCCTTAAGTCATGCCGTAGTTTGGACTCTAAAGCCATGCTTTGGTCTGGGTTAGTAGCTCAAAGAGTCTGAAATACTCTTACTATCTTAGGATCCAACAGTAAAGATTCAGTGACCACTCTGGGGGTTCTGTGGTTTATTCCAAGAGAGGGAAGAAGTGAACTGGTGTAGAAGACTACTTGACCTCCCTGTCCAGCAGTGAGACTAAAACTGAAGCTTCAAACTGACATAGCACTAGATTAAAAGTGGAAGTGGCATGAACGGGTATCTACAAAGTGGGAAGACCTGGTTTTAAACTGGAATTAAAACCAGGAAAAGGACTTGATCGTGCAGCAGCCCAAAGAGGAGTGGGGATGTTTTATTAATTAATGGCAGAGAGCTAAATATATTGCCATATATCAAATGAGGAAGCAATTTATTAGATAAAAATCTTACACCTAATGAAATTTGTAATCTACTTCCCCCCATGGAATCTGCAGATTCACCCAAAGGATGAAGAAAGTTCATAGTCTGATTCTTAAAGCTTTTATTCAGTGATTTTGTGTTTGAACAGGAACATATCCACAAAGCATGTTAAAACAACAAGCAAAATTAAAAAGTCCCCTCGTGTCCGTACAACACAGATGGTACCCGAAATTCTGTAATGAAGATTAGCGTTTGGGGAGGGAGACTTGGCAGCGGAACTCTTTCTCTTTTCCCTGGAGGACAGAAGGGATATGGGAATGTGTGCAGAGCTCTTGTAAGACCACATGTGCTGCAGTGACTTGGCACAAGGCAGCTGGCTTACAGGTGCTCTGGCAGCAATGTGGGAAGCCTTCTTTCTTTGTCCTTCTGTGCGTGAAATGACTTTAATATGCCTCTTGTGCTGGAGGAGACACTGCAGGCACTCCCTGTGGGCCAAGCAGTTTGTCTTTGAATGGAGATTTTAGAAACTGGGGTGGCAGTTCTATTTTCTTCCTTAAGAGAATCCTTGTTCTGGGTGGTGACAAGGACTGTTAGCTGCTGCTTTCCTCTCCTTTGCATAAGAATCGAAGAAGGAAAATTTAAAGTCAAAATGAGCCAAAAAGTCGCCACATTCAGTAATGTTGTTCCAGTAAGTAAAGTTCATCCTTATGGATGAGGTATATGGATCATAAAAAAAAAATAACCCTAGCAAAATCCTTTATGAATGATGAGACAGCTCCACCCCCCTCAGTATTCCCAGTCTTTTCAGCTCAAATGTTGTTTCTGGAATGCAGTCAACATGTAGCAAGGAGAGTAGGGGCAGATGAATGCCAAGGGAAGCCATGGAGACACCTGCCAATGCTCTTCTTCCTAGAGTTCACCTGCCTGGCACATGGCCACCCAGGACCTGGGCTTCAAGCATGTGAAATAGACAGAGGAAGGAGAACAATAGCTCCTGGTACAACTGTGCTGAAATGAAACCATTCTTCATTAGTCTGAACACTCCCCATTGTGCATTCTCATGCAGTGATGTAAAGTTGTTCGGCTGTGGGAAGCCATACCATGAAGCAGAGGAAATAGCTTAAATCATTGGAAATGCTGTTAAGGTTAAATAAATGGGGAAACGACTATAGTTAAGGTTGCCAACCACTTCAGAGTAATTTTTACTGGCAGGTTTTCTCATTGTCAGTGTTCCTTTAAAAACATATACAACTGAGCTGTTCTGGGACAGCCTTCTCTATTGGCTATAGTCACTGGACACGATGGCACAGCTCTAATCCCAGTGCTTGGGAAGTGGAAACAGGAGCACCAATAGTTCAAGGTCAAAATACATAGAGAGTTGCAGAGTAGCCTGAGAGAGAGAGAGAGAGAGAGAGAGAGAGAGAGAGAGAGAGAGAGAGAGAGAGAGAGAATTGCGCTTTCTTGGACTATTGATCACTGATTTGGGCGACTGATCTGAGGTGTGCTTACATGCGGGATGAAGACTTAGACTAGTATCACTACTGTCTTCATGAAACAGACAAGTCTACCATTTCAGTGTAATGTTATACCTCTTTTCTCATTGATTCAGAGACTTCAGATATGACAGATGGGAGGAAATCATGGTTTTAACAGTAAGATCTGGTCTGACTGTTGTCTTTTCCAAAGAGTGCAATTTAGCAGTTTTAATGTGTTAGGGAGGTACCATGCCCTAATCTTAGAGCATTTTTGTCACCGCAGAAAGAAACACTAGCCATCAGCATTCATTTTCCTTTGATTCTTGTTTCAAATCCCAAATAATCACAAATCTGCTCATTTCTATGAATTTGCCTATTCAATAGAGCTTATTTAATTGGCTTCTATGACCAGTATGTGGCCTTTCGCGTCTAGTACCTTTCACTTTAAATGTCTTCAAGACTTATTGTCTCTTGCACCAATAATTCAACATTTTTCTCTTCTTTTCTTCCAAAATATAACCCAAGCTGACTTGAAACCTTATCTTCCTCTATTCATCTACCAAGTATTGGGGTCGCAGGTGTGTACCCCCATGCCATCACTCCATGCCTTTCATGGCTGAGTAATATGTTCCTGAATAGATAGACCACATTGGGCATCCATTCATGGGTCCATGGACACTTTAGATGTCTCTACTTTGTGGCTATTGGGAATAATGCTGCTATAAACACTGATACACATACATTTTTATGTGAACATATGTTCTCAATACCCTTGGGTGTAAATCTATGAGTTTATATTGGCACAAAAGACCATATGTTGTATGATTCTAAGAGTAGGAATTTTCCAGAACAGCCAAATCTGTAGGGACAAAGTACATTAATGTCAGAGTGTCAGAGTCAGGGAGGTGAGGGTGCTGAAAGCAAATGCTAATGTGTGTGTGTGGTTTCTTTTTGAAATGATCAGCCTGAATAACTGCAAATTTTGAGGCAGTGCCAGGATGTTTTCTAAAGTAGTTGTTTTAAAAATTTTACAAGCAAAGAGGGTTTACATTTTTCCACATCCTCACTAACACCTGCTCTTTCCTGTTTTTTTCCTCTCTCAAATTTAGTGTTTGCAACATCATATGTTGTGTTTTCTACTTGTCTGAGCTGCATTCACTTACTGTCAGGTGAGGGAGACTGTTCATGCATGCTGCAACATAGAAGATGTAGTCTATAGAATAGATGGGCTGTGACACTCGCTGGACATTTAATTACTGGTATCTTGATCTTGAAATTTCCATCTTCTAGAACTGTGGGTAATACATTTCAATTGTTTGTAAACCACCAGATCAAAAGTCTTTTCTCAGAACAGCCCAAAGGCACCCAGACTACCCTGCACTAGAAGTCAACAGTGACACCATCCTATTCTTGGACAGCTATCCTTCAGAACTGTGAGAAAACACATTTCCATTTCCAAGGCCACTAGTCTCGGGTATTCTGCTGCAGTAGCCCTGGAAAAGTATCAAACAATAATCGAAAACTGACTAAATTCAGTCCTAATTATCTGTCTGAACCCAGTTTAATTTTCTTTCCAGCACCATCTAGGATGAAGTTGTAAAGCCTTTATTCACATATAACTACCAATCATCTCTTTATTTTTATGCAAACTTTCTAAGGACAAGTAGGGCTTACCTATTTTGCTCACTGATATAATTAGATGTGTAGTCAATGAAATACGTATTCACTGAGTGCATGTGCTAGTGATGGGGCCATTCTGCAATACTTTGACGAAGAGGAACTTGGGAAATTTACGTCCATATATTAGTACTTGATCCAGCTAGCCACTGCTCTATCTTATGGGAATTTCTACATTAGGCTATTTGAAAAGCAGAGGCTCAAATTTTAATCTCTTGTCCTTTTTTTTTTCAAAATTTAAATTTAATTTAATTTTATTATTTTTATTTTATTTATTTATTTATTTATTTATTTATTTATTTATTTTTTTTTACAGTCCAGTCATTACTTGCCTCCTGGTCCACTCTCCAACAGTTCCTTACCCCTTTCCTCTTCCCCCTTGTTTCTAAGAGGATGTTCCCACCCATGCCCCCTCTCGCTACCCCTCTGCCATGTGCCAGGCCTCTTCACTCACTGGGACCTCATCAAAGGTTAGGGACATCTCTTACTAAGGCCAGATCAGGCAGTCCTCTGCTGTATGTGTGTCGGGGGGCGGGGGAGGGGCTCGGACCAGCTAGTGTGTGCTGCCTTGTTGGTGGCTCAGTGTCTGAGAGATCTCAGCGGTCCAGGTTAATTGAGACTGCTGGTCTTCTTATGGGGTAACCCTCCTCTACAACTTCTTCCAGCCTTTCCCTAACTCAACCACACGGGTCCCAAGCTTCAGTCCATTGGTTAGGTGTAAGTATCTGCTTCTATCTTAGTCAGCTGCTTGTTGGGCCTCTCAGAGGGCAGCCATGCTAGGCGCCTGTCTGTAAGCACACCATAGTATAGCATCAGTAATAGTGTCAGGCCTTGGATCCTCCCTTTGAGATGGATCCCAAGTTGGGCCAGTCACTGGACCTCTTTTACCCCAGTCTCTACTCTACTTTGTCCCTGAAGTTCTTTGCACAGGAACAATTCTGTGTCAGAGTTTTTGACTGTGAGATGGCAACTCCCTCAATCCACTTGATGCCATGTATTCTAGTGGAGGTGGACTCTACATGTTTCCTCTTCCCACTGTTGGGCATTTCATCTAAGGTCCCTCCCTTTGAGTCCTGAGAGTTTCTCACCTCTCAGGTTTCTGATACTTTTTTAGAGGGTCCCCCCACAATCTACCCCAAGAGGGTGCATATTAAATTTACCTTTTACTTATTAACTTTATATACCACTCTCTGTCCTCTGGTCAACCCCTCCCATAACCCTTTCCCCATACTCTCTTCCTGTTCTCCTCTGAGTGGGTGGGGCACCTCTAGGCATTCCCCTACCCTGGCACTGCAAGTCTCTGAGAGGTTAGGTGCTTCCTCTCCCACTGAGGCCAGACAAGTCAGCCCAGGGGGAAAAAAACCATATCCCACATAAAGGCAACAGCTTTTGGGATAGCCCATGTTCTAGTTGTTCTGGACTTACACGAAGACCAAGTTGCACATCTCCTATATATGTGTGGGAGGCCTAGGTCCAGCCTGTGCATGTTCTTTGGCTAGTCGTTCAGAGTCTGACAGCCCCAAGAGTCCAGGTTAGTTGACTCTGTTGGTCTTCCCGTGTGGTTTGATTCTCTTTAGGGGTCTGTAATTCTTCCTTCTATTCTTCCATAAGCATCCTCAAGCTCTATCCACTGTTTGACTGGGTGTTTATTTCTGTTTGAGCCAGCTGCGTGGTTGAACCTCTCAGAGGACTATATGCCCTTGTCTGTAAATATAACAGAGTATCATTAGTAAGGACTAATCGCTATGGGATGGGTCTCAAGTTAAGCCGGTTATTGGTTGGCCATTCTGTCAATCTCTCAGTCTCTGCTCAATTCTCCACATCTGCATTTCTTGTAGACAGGATAAATTTGGGGTTGAAAGTTTTGTGGGTGGGTTGGTGTCTCTATTGTTCCACTGGAGTTCCTGCCTGGCTATAGAAGGTGGCCTCTTCAGGTTTCATATCCACAATGTTGTGAGTCACAGCTAAAGTCACTCCCATTAATTCTTGGATGCTTTTCTTATCCCAGGTCTCTGTTTCTTCCTGAAGATGGCCCCCACCTCCTCACCCCTCCCCCAGTTGCAGATTTCCATTCATTTTCATGGCCATCTAGCCATCTCTCCTGTCCTTCCCCACACCCTATCCTCAACCCCTTCCCATTGCCCTCCCTCCCAGTTCCTTCTCTTCATCTGCCTCTTATGACTCTTTTATTCCCCCTTCCAAGTGAGACTCAAACTTCCTCACTTAGGCCTTCCTTTTGGTTTAACTTCTTTAGGTCTGTGGAATTATAGCATGGTACCTGTATTTTATGGCTAATATCTACTCATTAGTGAGTACATATCATGCATGTCCTTTTGAACTGAGTAACCTCACTCAGGGTAATAGTCTCAAGTCCCATACATTTGCCATTCTGATGGGTGTAAGATGGAACCTCAGAGTTGTTTTGTTTAGCATTTCCCTAATGACTAAGAACTTTGAACATTTCTTTAAGTGCTTCTTGGCCATTCAAGATTCCTCTACTGAGAATTCTCTAACTCTGTACCCCATTTTAAAATTAGGTTATTTGGGGTGTTGATGTTAGATGTCTTGAGTTATTTATAAATTTTGGATATTAGTCTTTTGTCAGATGTGGGGTTGGTGAAGATCCTTTCCCAATCTGTAGGCTACCAATTTGTCCTATTGATAGTATCCTTTAGCTTATAGAAGCTTTGCAGTATCATGAGGTCCCATTTATCAGCTGTTAATCTTAGAAGCTGAGACATTGGGGTTCTGTTCAGGAACTTGTCTCCTGTACCAAAACATTGAAGGGTATTTTCCACTTTCACTTCTATGAGATTTAGTGAATGTGGTTTTATGTTGAGATCATTGATTTGCTTGGACTTGAGTTTTGTGCAGGGAGATAAGTATGGATCTATTTTCATTCTTCTACATGTAAACATCCAGTTATGCCAGCACCATTTGTTGAAGATGCTTTCTGTCTTGCATTGTATAGTTTTGACTTCTTTATCAAAAATCAAGTATCCATAGGTATGTGCGTTTATTTCTGGGTCTTTGATTTGATTCCATTGATCAACATGTCTGTTTATGTAGCAATAGCATGCATTTTTTATCAATATTGCTGTACACTATTCTACGGCAATACAGTGTTGTAGTACAACTTGAGGTCAGGGAGGGTGATTGCTCCTAAAATTCTTTTATTGTTCAGGTTTTGGCCATCCTGGGTTTTTTATTTTTCCATATGAATTTGTGAATTGTTCCTTCCATGCCTGTGAAGAATTGTGTTGGAATTTTGATATGGATTACAATGAATCTGTAGATTGCTTTTGGCAGGATGGCCATTTTCACTATGTTAATTCTACCTATCCATGAGTGTGAGAGCCCTGTCCATCTTTTGATATCTTCTTCAATTTCTTTCTTCAGGGACTTGAAGTTCTTGTCTTACAGATCTTTCACTTGCTTCGTTAGACTTGGTAGAGTTACACCAAGATATTTCATAACATGCCTATTGTAAAGAGAATAGTTTTCCTATAATCTCGTGTGTTAAAGCTGCTTCTCCACTATTTCCATTGTTTGATTGATCTTCTTTATTCTTACATGAAAATATTGAAAAATTGTCATAAATGTCATTCCTATATTATTTGTTTAATGTACAATATTAAATCAGGGAACTAGGGTGCTTGAATTCAAATCTTGAGATTTGTACTTAAAGCACCACGGATGAAATTTGATTGGGTAAATTAGGCTCTTATCTGTGAAACGGGTTGAAAGGAACTCAAAGTATTGTTCTGGAAGTTGAATGAGTAGTGTATGTAGAACACCTGGAAGGGTGCCTTGTAGTAAGAATTTTCATTTCTTTTAAAAACACAGAAATAATACAATAAATATTATTATGATATTTATTATAATAATAAATATTATTATAGTATGTTTTTGTTTTAATTCCAGGTGTGGGATAAAGGGCTGCTTCAGATTGTCCACTGCAGGTGACTATGATTTGCCTTGTGCCCTCACAGGGTTGTGACTTTGTGACCTGCAGATAATTTCTGCCAGTGTATGACATTTGAAATTCTGGAGATTCTTGAGAAGGTATATAAATGTTAGAGCCCAACAGGAGCTGTGGCTGCTTTCGGATCCTCCTGCTTCTGGCTGTTGTTTTGCTGGTTGCTTTTTTCCTGGTTGCTGATTTGCTAGTGACTGGTGTTTGGCAGTTGGTGGCTGGTGGCTGGTGGCTGGTGGCTGGTGGCTGGTGGCTGTTGTTGTGGTTTGTCAAGTGGTTGTACCCAACAAGATAAGATATTGGCTATCCTAATGCCAGTGAGGATCAAACTTGCCCCAAGGAACTCAAACACCACTAATCAGCAGGAAGTAGTCTAATGATATTGACATGCCCTTTTCCATCTAACCTTCTTTCTCTCCTGCCCAGTGTTAGAAGGGTAGAATAGGAACAGAAAAGGGTAGTAGAAAAGGAAACCCATAAAATTACCAAGGCTCTCGCTACGGTTCCTGGCATAGGCGCACTTAGTAAGCATTAGACATTACTGTCTTTTGTATTAATCTCATGATTTCTATCTATAATCTATCAAGGCTTTTTTAATTAGTCTAACAGTCCTGACTTGCCTCTGGATTCCAGTCTTCTCTAAGCATTTTATAACCTACAATAGTAGGAGGGACATTAATGTGATCTCCTGGGTTCCTGTCTCTGGTATGCACACCCTGTATAACCTCGTACTGATAATTGTGGGCAGGGCAGGTGACTATAGTATGTTATCACCTTGTTAGTAGGATACAAACCAGTTTACTAGATTTTGAGATAATAAAAGGATATTACCTCAATGGGCCTGGTAGTTGGTTGAAAATTAAAAAACATGTGAAATATCAGAGTAATGTGCTCCTGCTGACCTGGAAGAAAGCAAACAGCTCAGATGCTACTTGTGCAAGGAAGTCCATGGCAAGAAACTGGGAAGAGGCCCTCATATTGCAAGTGATCTCTGTATGAGAGCCAGCAGGAACACTGGGACCTCAGTCATACAGCTGCAAGGAAATGAATTCTGCCAGCAGCCAGTGAGTTTGGAAGTGTATCCCAAGCTTCAGATGAGAAACATAGCCCTAGCCAACATCACGATTTCTGCCTGGTGAGACACTGAGCAAATGGTGTAGCTCTCTTGATCTTAGAATTCTAACTCATGCAAGGGGTGAAATAATAAGTAGGTGTTGTTTGAGACTTTCCCATTTGTGGTAATTAGTTATGCAGCAATAGAAGACACACAACAGTTGCCAAGTTTACTTCTCTATGCCAGTGTCTACAATCGTAAGTGCTTATTTTACATATCCAAAAACGTACTCTTAATTCTTTCTGTATTTTGTTTTTCTCCTTTTCTGTAAGTTATAACCTAAAAGTTAGAATCATCTTTGGTAGCTTTCCAAATCATTAAATCACACAGCTCTAACATGAAGATGGAGTCTTCATACGGTAGCTTATTATCAACATCCCTTCTGCTTCCTCAACTCATTATTTGGTTGGAGCTTTAATAATAATAGACTTCTGAGTACCCTGGACCATCCCATTCAGGTAACCTTCCTTCCTATTGTCAGGAAATTTTTATGTAAATTGTGTCATACCAACTCACTATGAGCTTCAATAATGATTTTTTTCATTGCATTCACTAAAATGTACAATCTTTACTATAACCATAAGAACCTTGGTTATTAGTGCTTTCTGTGTTACTATAAAGAACTACTTCATAGTTTCTAAATAAAAAAGAAACAATGCCTCATAGTTCCAAAAACTAGAAAGGCTAAGATCAAGGACATGACAGGTTTGATTTCTGCCAGAGTTCAGTATCCAGTTCCAAGATGTCTTGAATGTCTTTTGGGGTTCTGTTCCGAGCAACCTGGAATAGGAGAGGGGAGAAAAAAGAGATGGCATAGAGAGGAGATGGGGTGGGCAGATTAGGAAGGAATTGGAAAACGGGGCATGGAAGGTGGAGGAGAGAGAGAATGGAGAAAGTGAGCTGGGGAGCCCATGGGAAAGAGGAAATGAGAAGACAGGATCAAATTCCCCTTTTAAAAAGAATCTGCTCCCTTGATAATGGCAGACCACTTAAGGTCTAATCATCAACCACTCAAGGGTCCCACCTGCTAACACCGTTATTGATGGGAACTCTATCTCAAGACAAATTTTGGGGGAGACCATTGTTGAGACCGAGGACCTGGGCACCTCCCCTGCTTTACTTCTGACCTTTTGTTTTGCTGTGTTTCAGTAGCAGGGACCTTTGTGCTTTTTCATTAGGATGCCAAGCAAAGTTGCATTCCATCCCATATCTTCCATGATTTTTTTTCTGTCACTTCATGAGTTTCCCTGCAGAAACTAATGGACCTCCTAGAGCCACTTTGTCTCCATTGCAGTTAGACTTTTGGTAATATGTGTCATGCTCTCTCTGTTTATTGTCTGTCTCTAGTATTAGAATGTAAGTGACATCAGAGCAAGAACATTGGTTGGATCATCACTGAGTTCTCAGGCCTCAGCTGGTCTCTGGCATATGCAAGCATGCATTTCAATAGCCTGCACTGAATTAAGGGCTTAGAAAAGTAATTTGATATGTTTGCACTAAAGGAGGATTTATAATCTCTGTTATCTTAAGGTCCTGATCATGGCTCAAGTTAAGACCAGGGACTGGGTAATCATGCTGTACTGCTCTGAACTAAGAAATGTTTGTCAAATTACATGGTACTTAGAGAGGTTTAGCACTGTTGAAACATGAATAGTGGTACTGATGCAAGTCTTGCTGATGGGGGCTGAGCTCCATGGTGTGATATTGTGCTCATCATGTCTTCCTTTTCTTTGTTTTCAGCAAAGAAGAGATGGTTTCCATAATTCCGATGCTAACATGTAAATTCTAGCTCTAGTCAGCACAGACATTTGAACAAGGCTTTGTTAGTTCATGCCTATAAAGGCAGTCTTAATAAATAATAGCAACCAGAGCTAGAAAACATCCAAAATGTGATGTAGCCAGTGGAGTTGTGTATTGTTCATCTCATAGTTTAGATGTATGGATGACAAGTTCAAACTTTCAGCACAACTAAATGTCATTAGCAGGAAGTTGCTGCATTGGACAGTTTTCTCTGTATTAAAGGGACGTCAGAGATTCAATCAACATTAGATTTAGGACCAAGTTTTCAGTTTTAAAGTGACAAGCTCCTATGAAAAGATACACATGCACTTTTCATAATGGATAATGCCTGTAAATGAACGGAGTAGCTTCAACTAGGCCCCTAGTGACTAGCATCCTTGCTCTATAGAACATGAGTCCTTTTACATCTGGTAGCTCAGATTTCCACATTTTTAAAAGTACCACATAAATTCAAGTCAACTTTTGGAAACTAAAAATAATGTTACTATCAATTAATTTCTGAAAGATTTTAATTATAATTTGGACATTTTAATTAAACAAATCAAGGTCATCTCCCTTCTAGATTAGTCTCAAAAATATTTATCATAATTTCTTTGAATTTAAACATTAACATATTGTCTATTTACTCAAATAGTTCTATTTTGAGCTTTAGTCAAGTATGGAGGTATGCTGTGAATTAAACATCTGATCTCATAAAATGGCACATAAATATTTTAGTAGGAATTTGTTCTTAATGCTCAAGAGATAGCTGTAAATTTTCCCTTAATGCAATGCGTTCTCTCCTTTAGCCGCTTCAGAGGGCCAACCATCTGGCTATTAAAAACTCTTGCCATTAAAGATTCCTCTGTTGAGAATTCTTTGTTTATATCTGTACCTCATTTTTTATTTGGTTCGTTGATGTCTAACTATTTGAGCTCTTTATATATTGTAGATATCAGCCTTCTGTCAGATGTTGGGCTGGTGAAGGTCTTTTCCCATTCTGTAGGCTTCCATTTTGTCCTAATGACAATGTTCTTTGCCTTACAGAAGCTTTTCAGTTTGATAAGATCCCATTTGATCTTATGGGATCAAATTGCTGATCTTAGTGCCTGAACTATTGGTGTTCTGTTCAAGAAGCTGTCTTCTGTGTCAATGCATTCAAGGCTATTCCCCACTTTCTCTTCTGTCAGGTTTGGTATATCTTGTTTTATATTGAGATCTTTGATCCACATCTTTAATCATGGAGAAATACTGAAAGAGATGTTCAACATCCTTAGTCATCAGAGAAATGCAATACAAAATGACTCTGTTATTCCATTTTACACCCATCAAAATGGCTATAATCAAAACCACAATTCATGCTGGCCAGGATATAGATAGAGCAAGGGGAATACTCCTCCATTTCTGGTGAGAATGCAAACTTGTATAACCACTCTGGCATTCAATTTGGTGGTTTCTCAGAAAATTGGGAATAGTTCTACCCAAGACCCAGCTATATCATTCCAGGACATAAACCCAAAAGATGCTCCACCATACCACAAGGACACTAGCTCAACTATGCTCATAGGAGCCTTACTCACAAATAGCTAGAAACTGGAAACAACTTAGATGTCCCTCAAATGAAGAATGGATTTTAAAAAATATGGTTCATTTATACAACAGAATATTATGCAGCTATTAAAAACAAAGATACCATGAATTATGCAGGCAAACAGATGAAACTAGAAAATATCATCTTGAGTTAGGTAACCAGATTCAAAAGGACCTGAATGGTATGTTTTCACTTAAAAGTGGATATTAGTTATAAAGTAAAGGTTTACTGCATGATAATCAAGAGATTCAATGAAGCCAAAAAACAAGGAGGCCCAAGAGAGTATGGTTGAATCTTCCTCAGTAGGGGAAACTCAATATATATCAGAGGTAGATGAAAGGAGGGAACTGGGTGGGAAACAGGATAGGGAGGGGAGCAGAATGAGGGAGGATGGGGATTAGGTATAGGGAAAGCAGAGGAAAAAATGGAAATCAATGGTAAATGAGTGGTAATCTCTAGGATGTACTAGAGACCTGGGATGGAGGGAGGCCTGCCCTTAGAGCCTATGGAGTTGACTCTCGCAGAGACTCCTAGGAATAGGGGATATGGATCCTGAAGTGGCCCATTCTTATAGCCAAGAATGGCTCCCAGTGCAGGGATAAGGGCAGCCACCCACCAACAAATCCTTCAACCCAAAATGTGTCCTCCCTATAAGATGTGCAGGGACAAAGATAGAGAGGAGGCAGAGGGAATAGCCAACCAGTGATTGGCCCAAATTGAGACTCATCCCTACTTGCAGATAACAGACTAGCATAACCATCCTCTGAGAGGCTTCACTAGCAGCCAATGGAAAGAGATGCAAAGACCCACAAACGAATATTAGTTGGAGCTTGAGAAGTCTGATGGAAGAGTTGAAAGAAGGCTTGATAGACCTAAAGAGGACAAGGCCTCCACAGGAAGACCATCAGAGTTAACTGACCAGGACCTTTGGGGCTACCAACCAGAGAGTGAACATGGGCTGGACCTAGGAACCCTGCACATATGTAACAGATGTATAGCTTGGTCATCATGTTGGGTTGCCCAACAACTTAGTGGGGCTTTCTCATACTGTTGCCTGCCTACCTGCCTGCTTGTGGATCATGTTCCCCTAACTGGGCTACCTTGTTTGGCTTCAGTGGGAGAGGATTTGCCTAGTGCTGCAATTACTTAATGTGACAGGGATGGGAGCAAGAGGGAGTATAGTGTGTGAGGAGATGAGGGAGGAATGGGAGAGGATCTCCATTAGGGGATCTGGTATTGGGATATAAAGTGAATAAATGCATTATAATTAAAATAAAACACGAGGACTCCACCAGGATTTTCTAGAATGCATTCACACCATAAATTAGCAGTTAGTCTGTAAGAGATGATAGCAGAGCAGACTTCTGGTAACTAGGAGGTGCAGTGAAGTGTTTACAGGCCAATGGATTACCAGATTTTCCTTACTACCTCACACAGTCCTTTCAAAAAGAGCAAGTCCTCACTGTGGACAGTTGTTTTTAGTATGTCCTATGCCTCCAGTTTAGGCTACCTATGAAAAAAATAGAAATTGCTGTCTAATTATGTAAAAATATTTATTTTAGAATTATAGTGTGCACATTTGAATTTGTCAGTAAGTGGTTTCAATTGCTAGTCTGCCATTTTGTATTCTTGTGGTTGTCCAGGCCTTTATCCTTATACCCAGAGAACAGTTTAACAAGTCTTTGCCCACACAGCACAGCAGCTCCAATCATTACTTTAAAATACTTTGTGTTATATTGTGAAATGCTCAGTCATACTAAAGGTTATTAAAAGTTTGGCTTTCAGAGGTCTCCACTAACTCTCTCATACTTCCCTCACATCCATTCCTCCCACAGATATTCATTTTTGCTAGTGCCAGCATGCCTATGTTAGCCTACTGTCATTCAAAATCTTCCTCGTAAATTCCCTCAAGGAAACCCCCTGAATTTAACCAATAGAGGCATGTATTAACAAAAGAGATAATGAGTTGAGAGAGGTGTAATAAGATCAGTGTGTATGTATATTGAGGAGAATAAATGAGTAATTTTGAAAGCAATTTATAATATATGAAGAACAAATGTATTGACAACTGGATTGAGGTGTAGAGTTGTTTACCGTGTACCTATCATAAAACTCAAGCATGGAAAATAGCTGTTCTAGAATAGGGAATAGCTTAAGTAGTTATGGTGTATTCCCAGACTGAAATATTAAAACATTTAAAGGATATTGCTTTTTGCCATTCTACAGCATCCCAGAGAATGGGACAGGGTCTACACCTGCTGCTTAGCTTTTCACTGGGTACAACCCTGTGCTTAGAGATAGCTTTCTATGGGAGCTATTTGTGTTAGTAGAGACTTTTCACAATGTCCCTTCCTACTTTCTGCTCACTGCTTTCTGAGAGTTCTTGTGTTGGTTTGAAGAGAATTAGTTAAAGAGAATCAAGCAAACACTGTTTTTCTTTCACACACAAAAAAGAAAGAAAAATCACTTGAAATTCCCTGAGTTTTGTATCAGGGTTGGCATTTAGAAGTCTCTCCAGAGGTCAGCCAGACCTAGCCAGCTTGCCAGGTGCTGAGACCCTGCTGTAACCCAAAACATCCAGGAAATCCAGGACACAATGAGAAGACCAAACCTAAGGATTATAGGTATAGACGAGAATGAAGATGTACAAGTTAAAGGGCCAGCAAATATCTTCTACAAAATTATGGAAGAAAACTTCCCCAACCTAAAGAGAGAGATGCCCATGAATATACAAGAAGCATACAGAACCCCAAACAGACTGGATCAGAACAGAAATACATCCCATCACATAATAATCAAAACTCCAAATGTACTAAACAAAGAAAGAATATTAAAGGCAGCAAGAGAAAAAGGCCAAGTAACTTATAAAGGAAGACCTATCAGAATAACACCAGACTTCTCACCTGAGACCATGAAAGCTAGAAGATCCTGGGCAGATTTAATGCAAACTCTAAGAGAACACAAACTTCAGCCAAAACTACTTTACCCAGCAAAGCTCTGAATCACCATAGATGGAGACATCAAGGTATTCCATGACAAAACCAAATTTGCACGATATCTTTCCACAAATCCAGCCCTACAAAGGATAATAGG
Organism: Apodemus agrarius; assembly: GCA_964023405.1. Lineage (NCBI taxonomy): Eukaryota > Metazoa > Chordata > Mammalia > Rodentia > Muridae > Apodemus > Apodemus agrarius. The sequence goes on along the minus strand of OZ030009.1, from coordinate 69,064,828 downwards.
GGGAAAACACCAAGACAAGGACGGAAACTACACCCGGGAAGAAGCAAGATAGAAACCTCCTCTCATCAAACCCAAAAGAAGGTAACCTCTCGAATATAAAAAATAAATAAAATAAATAAATATAATTTCAAAAATGTCTGGAGGTAATAATTACTATTCCTTAATATCTCTTAACATCAATGGACTCAATTCCCCAATAAAAAGACATAGATTAACAGACTGGATACGGAAACAGGACCCTACATTTTGCTGCATACAGGAAACACATCTCAGTGTCAAAGACAAACACTGCCTTAGAGTAAAAGGCTGGAAGACAATTTTACAAGCAAATGGTCTCAGGAAACAAGCTGGAGTAGCCATTCTAATATCAGATAAAATTGACTTCCAACCTAAAATCATCAAAAGAGACTCAGAAGGTCACTTCTTGCTGGCCAAAGGGAAAATCCACCAAGAAGAGCTCTCAATACTGAACATCTATGCTCCAAATGCAAGGGCAGCCTCATTCGTAAAAGAAACCTTACTAAAGCTTAAAGCACACATTACACCTAACACAATAATTGTGGGTGACTTCAACACTCCACTCTCCCCAATGGACCGATCAGGAAAGCAGAAACTAAACAGGGACACAGTGAAACTAATTGAAACTCTGGACCAATTGGATTTAACAGATATATATAGAACATTTCATCCTAAAGCTAAAGAATATACCTTTTTCTCAGCTCCACATGGTACCTTCTCCAAAATAGACCATATAATCGGTCACAAGACAGATGTCAACAAATACAAGAAGATCGAGCTAATCCCATGCCTCCTATCAGATCACCATGGAGTAAGAGTAGTCTTCAATAACAACAAAAACAACAGAAAGCCCACATACACATGGAAACTGAACAATACTCTACTCAATGACACCTTGGTCAAGGAAGAAATAAAAAAAGAAATCAAAGACATTTTAGAATTCAATGAAAATGAAGGTACAACCTACCCAAATCTATGGGACACAATGAAAGCAGTGCTAAGAGGAAAACTCATAGCTCTAAGTGCATCCAAAAAGAAACTGGAGAGAGCATATACTAGCAGCTTAATGGCACACCTTAAAGCCCTGGAAGAAAAACAAGTTAATTCACCCAGGAGGAGTAAAAGACAAGAAATCATCAAACTCAGGGCTGAAATCAATCAAATAGAAACAAAGAGAACCATACAAAGAATCAACAAGACCAGGAGCTGGTTCTTTGAGAAAATCAACAAGATAGATAAACCCTTAGCCAGACTAACCAAAGGACACAGAGACAGTATACAAATTAACAAAATTAGAAATGAAAAGGGAGACATAACAACAGAAACTGAGGAAATTCAAAAGATCATCAGATCGTACTACAAAGGTCTATACTGAAAACAACTGGAGAATCTGGAGGAAATGGAAAATTTCCTAGACAGATATCAAATACCAAAATTAAATCAGCATCAAGTAGATCAGCTAAATAGTCCCATAACCCCTAAAGAAATAGAAGGGGTTATAGAAAGCCTCCCAACCAAAAAAAGTACGGGACCAGATGATTTTAGTGCAGAATTCTACCAGACCTTCAAAGAAGACTTAACACCAATACTTTTCAAACTATTCCACAAAATAGAGACAGAAGGGACACTGCCCAACTCATTCTTCGAAGCCACAATTACGCTAATACCTAAACCACAAAAAGATCCAACAAAGAAAGAGAACTACAGGCCAATTTCTCTTATGAATATAGATGCAAAAATACTAAATAAAATTCTTGCTAACCGAATCCAAGAGCACATCAAAACGATCATCCACCATGATCAAGTAGGCTTCATTCCAGGGATGCAGGGATGGTTCAATATACGGAAATCCATCAATGTAATCCACTACATAAACAAACTGAAAGAAAAAAACCACATGGTCATCTCATTAGATGCTGAAAAAGCATTCGACAAAATTCAGCATCCTTTCATGCTAAAAGTCTTGGAAAGAGCAGGAATTCAAGGCCCATACCTAAACATAGTAAAAGCAATCTACAGCAAACCAGTAGCCAACATCAAAATAAATGGAGAGAAACTTGAAGCATTCCCACTAAAATCAGGGACTAGACAAGGCTGCCCTCTCTCTCCATATCTTTTCAATATAGTACTTGAAGTTCTAGCAAGAGCAATTAGACAACATAAGGAAGTCAAAGGGATACAAATTGGAAAGGAAGAAGTGAAACTATCATTATTTGCAGACGATATGATAGTTTACCTAAGCGACCCAAAAAACTCCACCAGAGAACTTCTACAGCTGATAAACAACTTCAGCAAAGTGGCAGGTTATAAAATTAACTCAAGCAAGTCAGTGGCCTTCTTGTACTCAAAGGACAAGCAGGCAGAGAAAGAAATTAGGGAAATAACACCCTTCACAATAGCCACAAACAACATAAAATATCTTGGCGTAACTCTAACCAAACAAGCAAAAGGTCTGTACAACAGGAACTTCAAGTCCTTGAAGAAAGAAATCGAAGAAGACCTCAGAAGATGGAAAAATATTTCTTGCTCCTGGATTGGCAGGATCAATATAGTAAAAATGGCCATCTTGCCAAAAGCAATATACAGATTCAATGTGATCCCCATCAAAATCCCAACTCAATTCTTCATAGATCTAGAAAGAGCAATTCTCAAATTCATCTGGAGCAACAAAAAACCCAGGATAGCTAAAACTATTCTCAACAATAAAAGGACTTCTGGGGGAATCAATATCCCTGACCTCAAGCAGTACTACAGAGCAATTGTGTTAAAAACTGCATGGTATTGGTATAGCAACAGGCAAGCAGATCAATGGAACAGGATTGAAGACCCAGAGGTTAACCCACAGACTTATGGTCACTTGATCTTTGATAAAGGAGCCACAACCATCCGGTGGAATAAAGATAACCTTTTCAACAAATGGTGCTGGTTCAACTGGAAGTCAACATGCAGAACAATGCGAATTGACCCACTCTTATCTCTTTGCACTAAGATCAACTCCAAGTGGATCAAGGACCTCCACATAAAACCAGACACACTGAAACTATTAGAAAAGAAACTTGGGAAGACCCTGGAGGACTTGGGCACAGGGGAAAAGTTCCTGAACAGAACACCAATAGCTTATGCTCTAAGATCAAGAATCGACAAATGGGACCTCATAAAATTACAAAGTTTCTGCAAAGCAAAGGACACTGTCAGAAGGACAAAACGGCAACCAACAAAGTGGGAAAAGATCTTCACCAACTCCACATCCGACAAAGGGCTAATATCCAATATATACAAAGAACTCAAGAAGTTAGACCGCAAAGAAACAAATAACCCTATCAAAAAATGGGGCATAGAGCTAAACAAAGAATTTTCACCAGAAGAAATTCAGATGGCCGAGAAACACCTTAAAAGATGTTCAACATCATTAGTCATCAGGGAAATGCAAATCAAAACAACCCTGAGATTCCACCTCACACCAGTCAGAATGGCTAAGATTAAAAACTCAAGAGACAACAAGTGCTGGCGAGGATGTGGAGAAAGAGGAACACTCCTCCACTGTTGGTGGGATTGCAAAATGGTAAAATCGCTCTGGAAATCAGTTTGGCGGTTCCTCAGAAAATTGGGCATGTCACTTCCAGAGGACCCTGGCATACCACTCCTGGGCATATACCCAGAGGATTCCCCTGCATTCAATAAGGACACATGCTCCACTATGTTTATAGCAGCCTTGTTTATAATAGCCAGAAATTGGAAGGAGCCCAAATATCCCTCAAAGGAGGAATGGATACAGAAAATGTGGTATATTTATACAATGGAATACTACTCAGCAATTAAAAATAATGAATTCATGCAATTTGTAGGTAAATGGTTAGACCTGGAAAATATCATCCTGAGTGAATTAACCCAATCACAAAAGAATGCACATGAAATGCAATCACTGATAAGTGGATATTAATGAGCCCAGAAGCCCTAAATACTCAAGACACAAATAGCAAGTCAAATGATTCCCAAGAAGAAGAAAGGAGAGGACCCTGGGCCTGTAAAGATTGCATCCAGTTTAGTAAAGAAACCGAGGGGGGAGGGGGAATGATTGGGGAACAGTTGGGGGGGGAGAGGAACTATGGGAACTATGGAGGGTGGGAACTGGGAAAGGGGAAAGCCTTTGGAATGTAAACATAGAATATAGAAAATAAAAAAAAATTTAAAAAAAAAAAAAGAAGTCTCTCCAGAGACTTAGAGAAGATGAGTCTAATGGTTTCTTGGACTCTGGATAAGCATAGTGTATCATAGTGTGTCTGCCCTTCTATCATGTGCCAGCCGTCTTGGAGGTAGAATTTGCATTTTCATTTGTCACAAAATCCTGATTGGTAGCATTGATTTTTACCATACTCACTAGTTGTGGTAGTTAGTATTTGTTAGCTATCAAGTTGACACCTAAAAGACAGGCCTCCAGGAACTCCTCTGAGAGACTGTCTAGCTGAAGATTGCCTTCTGAGATGTCTGGGAAGGTTTGCCTTGATTAATGTGGAAAGACCACTTTAATTACCGGCAGGGCCATTCTGTGGGCAGGCAATCCCTATCAAATGGGAGAGCAAGCCGAGCTCTGGCCTGCATGCCAGCTGGTCTCCGCTCTTGACTGTGGATGGTGTGGGATTTGCTGCTTCAGGTTTTTGCCACCTCTGCTTTTCTGCAAAGATAGACCTATCACCTGGAATTGTGAGCCAAATAAATCCTTTCTTCCCAAAGTTACTTTTGTCAGACTATTTTGTCGCAGCCACAGGAAAACAAACTGAGATATCACTTTTCACCTGTCTTCCCTTCTGAATCATTGCAGATATTTTAGAGGTGTGGGAACAGGACCAAAGATGGGGGTTAGAGACCATGTGAGACCATGAAGTCACATGAAGAATCCTGGGAAATCAGATTCCAGAGACCAGCATCAGTGTGTGCATCTGGGTTTATTGCCCATTGCTTAACCTTATATTACAGTGTTTGCACCAATCCCAAGCACCTAAACCTTAGACCACACCTTCACTGTGCTCCAATGAAAGCCCTGCCTGATGACGTAACTCAGAAGGTGTTGGGGAACAGGGGTTTAGGGGGAGCGTTATCACTATAAGAACTTCTGTAAAGACAGGGGAAGCAGCCCCTGCCCTGGCCTTGGTTCCTTGCTGCTGTCTCAGCATTGTTCCTGGAGCCATCTTAGATCTATTGCATGGACAGCAGATCAGGACTCTTCAAGGAGTCGCAGGAGCCTGTGACACCTTGCCTGCCATCCCACTTTTTCCTTCACAAGGTTGACCTCCACATCCCCTACAGAGAGGGAAGTTAGGGAATGCTTATTTTAGGGACCCACATTGGTAGGATTAAAACCTCACTATTTTGTTTGGCTTGCTAATTAAAAAAATAGCTCCTTTTGACTAGACATCAATTCTCTATATTGCTGTACTATTTCATACATGGCTTAGCCATTGAAACTGTTGATATTTATCATCCCTGTTTGATATACATAACAGAAGCAGGGAAAGTATCATCTAGAATTATACTGTCACAAGGTATATTAATATCTCCACAGCAAATTCGTGGAGGATCTCTTAGTGCGCCCTCCTATTTCCTACTCATTCCTACATGGGGTGGGACTTCTGTGCCTGTGAAATCTCCCTTCAGTTCTTGACCGAGAAGGAATGTGAGCCCTTACAGAACTGATGTATGAAAGGATTAGAATGTCCAAGACATCAGGAGTGACACGTGGTGGGAATCTTGCCAAGTAATAAAGCATTCACCTTTTAGCCCGGCACTGCGCCCAGATCCACTAGTGGAATCCTTCATGATTCTCTTGCCTGTTCATTTGCCTTTGCTAACTCTCCATTTTGCTAGTCAGATCTGATGGCTCCCAGTCTTCCCAAAACTGGGCTATAATCCCCCAAAGTGAGAGGCATGCTCTAGTAAGCCATCCCGATGTTAGAGAGAAATACGACTCCAGATTACACACCCTCTTCCTGGAAAGTCTACTTTAGAAATCTTTTCTGGAAGGTTAGTGTGTGTGTGTGTGTGTGTGTGTGTGTGTGTGTGTGTGTGTGTGTGTGCATGTACATGTGTGTGCGCGTGTGTGTATGTGTGTGTATATGTGTGTGCATGTGTGTATGCATGTGTATGTGTGCATGTGTGTGTGTGTTTGTGTGAGTGACAGTAGGGAGGATCTCACCACTCCTACTGCCTCAGCTGTTGCAATCAGATGCAGTAAACATTGATATAGAAATTTTCTAATATGGACATTCATGTGAAATTGAAGTATTTGGAACCATGTGGAAGAATCGGTTGTTAATATTGTTCACACAATACACTGTGAACCAAATTTATTTCTTCCATTCGATAAATATTAAAGCATGGGAAGAATTGCTTAAATATTGAAATTAATAAAGATTATGATTTTATTTTTAGGTTTTAGGTGAGATCTTTAACAAGCAGCCGAGCAATTATAAAGCCAATGTTGTACTAAGGCCTTCATTGCGAGAAGCACAAAGACTCTACCCACACCTGATAGATAGATATATGCACACTTTCTGTTGTGAAATTTCAGATATTTTGATTTGTTCTTACCTCAGATATTCATTGCCCCGATAGATATTTCAAGTGTCTATAACTACACACAGGAGGCCGGAGCCTAAGAGAAGGGAATGCCATTGTAAGTCAAGAGGCCGTATGTTCATAGTCGATATCATATTAAAATTCTTCATTGTGTGTGAACGTTCCACAAAAGGTCATAAGAGAAAAAAATAGAATGTGACATGATTCAGGGTGTCATCAGCGGGCAAAGGATACACAGATGTAAGGACATCAGTTTCTTTGTTACAGAGAAACAAAAGCAATAGCTGCTACCCAGAATGAGACTGGGGGCCAGGTGACACGTGGAACTCTTTACAGAAGTGCAAATATGTAGTTGTCAAATTTTCAATGTGAATGGGGAATGGAATTTGGACTATAGGCAATATTGGTTATTAATATGTGCGAGTTACAATTAATAAGCCTGTCTTTGGAGATTTGCTCAGTTTGTGTATTGGTTTTCCTCCAGTCTTATGGGTCAAGGTTAGAAGGAAGTGACATCTGTTAGAAAGTATGTGAAAATATTTAGGAAAGTGTAAATGTTGCATAAAAGAGCAAATGCCTGAAATAACTCACAGCTTTTCCCCTTTAATAAAGTATTCCTGTAAGCCTCATGCTTTATTTTTATGTCTAAAATTTGCTTAAGATGATGGTTATGAAAGAATTTTATAGTCTCTGATAGGAAACTCAGATTCTGTGGAGATTCTCAGTGTGGCTTTACCAGTGACCGAGAACCGCTCTCTGCAGGACCAGCACCGCATTTGGACATTTAGGTTGATAAATATGTCAGTGCTCTAAGCAGCATCATCGGAGACCTCTGCTTGCTCACATTTTTGTTGTTGTTGTTGTTGTTGGTTTTTTTGTTGGGGAGGAGGCGGTTTAACCCCTTTGAAAGAAGGAGTCACCAAAATCGCATTTACACCCAGAATAAAGTTTCTGTGTAGTATAGTTAAAGAGATGAGTTTGGCATATTGGTCTTCAGTCTTTCCCACTGTTTGACATTTATTTTCCACAGGTACACAAAGGTTCGAGCTTAAATCTAGACAGTATTTTCTTCTTTCTCCTCCGCATAAAAACATTTACAAGCATGCACCTGGGAAGATGCCTCCCAAGATCCTGAAGAAGAGATCAAATGGTGTTTCTGGGAAGATCTCTCTTACTACTTAATGACCACTTCATAGTTTTATGACAAATTGATCTTCACAGAGGTGTAGTCCTCTGCCATCCCCTCAACCATCTGAAAGGAACATTCACATACCTCCGCCCACGTGCGAGTGGCCAAAGTTTACTTACTTCAAACAGCTACTGGGGTCTGGGGACTGTTCCGGTCATGATTTCTCCCCATCTACATCCCTTGCTGACTTAGGCCAGCTGGAGACTCTCAGCCCTGGTCTCTGTGGCTGAGACCGGTAGAAATCCCAGACTAATTTCAGCAGATTCTCCTCTCTCCCCTCTATCATGTGCCCTTTTCTCGGGGGGGGGGGAGGGGGGATGCTTTTCTCTACACATTCACAACTCTCTCTCTGCTTCAGTTCTGAGTTTTCACCTGAGTTCCAGTTCAGGTCTTGCCTTTCCTTTGAAATGTTTAAAAGCACAATTTAGAGAGGAAAATTATTGTTCAAAAATGTTGTTCGAAGCTGTAGACATTATGAATAACAAACAATTCTAGCTTGTATTTTACTCTCATTTTCTTTTCTTAAGATTTATAAATATATTTATTATGAGTACACTGTAGCTGTCTTCAGACACACCAGAAGAGGGCATCAGATCCCATTACAGATGGTTGTGAGTCACCATGTGGTTGCTGGGAATTGAACTCAGGATCTCTGGAAGAGCAGTCAGTGCTCTTAACCACTGAGCCATCTCTCCAACACCTCTCCTTTTCATTAATAACAATTATATACTAATAACTAGCCCACGAATGACAGAATGTATATGAAGAACCATAGAAAGAGAGAGAAAGGAAGTTAACTGCACTCCCTCAAGGCCCTGGATGGTCTATATGCCTCTGGTCTGGCCCTGTGAGCATCAGATTTTGTGGGATTCTACATATATTCAATGTGTATTTTAAGTCAGTTCAAGCCTGACTCAAACTCAAGCCAAATCATTACTTTTCTTTCTCATCCACCATTTGATTTTTAAAATGGGAAGATCTTCATGACTTCATTTAATTACAAAATCAACTTCCATCCCAAGTAAAAACATTCAAACAATAACTAAAAGCAAAGAACCTGAAATGTCATCATAATTACACAGAGGACCAAAGAATGTTAATATTCTTACTTATTATTTTTTTTCATGGCCCCCTTTTCTTTAATTGTTACATAAATACACATATGTATATTTCTAAACACATAAATTCACCATGCTTAATATGTATATTGTCACTATATTTGCATAATATATGGCTGCCATATATTACACCTGGCCCCCAGTCACATTCCGGGTAGCAGCTATTGTTTTTGTTTCTCTGTAACAAAGAAACTGGTGTCCATGTATAAAAATATTCATGTCATCAGCATGTATATTTTTCAGGGCTGATCATTTAGTATTGGATATACAGTTGGTGTGCATCTGTTTACATGTTGAGAGTATTAAGAGAATTTTAGTCAAACATTTAATAGAATATGTATATTTTTACATATTTGTGAATATGCATGAGAATGCAATGCTGGTAAGGCTAGAAAAGATTGTCAGACTCCCCCAGAGCTCCAGTTTTCCCACCCAGACTGTGTACCTCACAATGTGAAGTCTTTGCAGGCCTGTGTGCTTAGCTGCTGTGTCATTTCTCTTACCCTGTCCTTAAGTGTATCTTTGTGAGCTGCCCTGAAGTCTCCTGGAACAGAGTAGGGTGACACTAAATGATGAATAAACCTTTAAAGGTGCTTTAAAATTTACAAAGCAATTTTCACATTTTAGCTTATTTAATCTTATAAACAGAGATGGGCAATTTCTTCTGAAGCATGGTCATTTCTATTGCTGCCGATTTTTGTTCTTGTTGTTGTTTTCAATTTGGCTTCCTTTGATTTTCGTGACAGTGTTCTATTTTTCTTACACATTTATTCCCAAGCTCTGCTGAATGCATTTGAGAAGTAACCCTAAGTTGTGTTTCATAGTCTATGTTCCTATTCCTCTGCATCATGTGATCTCATTAGTAGCTACATCTTTAAATAAGGGCCGCATGCGTGACACACTGTCATTAGTTGGGAGCCAAAAGTAAGAACTGCTTTCAAATGATATTTCGCAGTACGGTGTTTTTATTCTGTTGTGTCAGAAATTGTTTTATTAAGTTGTTCATGAGAAGGAAATCAAATAAACATAGCCCTCCATACTCATGTGTTTATTCGCATTGTATGATTTTTCTAGTGCAATCCAAGTTGGAGTATCAAATTTGGCTTTTGCAGGAATACAAACCTATATTTCTTCCAAAACTGATAAAGAGAAGCATGTGCCATTGCCCTTAGGTAAACTGAGGCCAATACCTATCTGTTCAAAAGATACCTGATCCCCTTTAGTTTGGACACTGGTTTAAAAACAAAACAAAATTCGACCATAATTATAATTTCCAGGCATGGGTGACGACTAAAAAATGTAGTGTTATTTTGTAGGCAAATGGAAGTAATTCGCATTGTAATGCATGGAGATCCAGTACCCAGGAGTTACTTGGGGATCTTTGGACTCAGAACTTGAGGTCTGTACTTAGAAGCTCTCCACTTACACCCCAGCTCCTAGGGGGTGCCTGGGGCAGAAGCTGCTCTTGGGCCTGCGACATAATGGAGGAGAGTGTACCCAAACTAAATGATGTTTGCGTTCCCAAATGACACTGTGCTTTATGAGAACAAACCTCTACAATAAACTTTAAATTAGCTGTTTGAAATGTACCCACTAAGCCACTTGTAATATTTTGTGTTTCACATTAGAGCTAGTACATATGTACTTTAGAGAATGCACATTCTGACTGTGGAAATAGCAGCCCTAGGAATCCTGGTGTATATATAGAACCAGCATGTCTTTTTCACAGAGCTCATCATTGAGGTTTTCATGAGAGCAAGTACTCAGTGTGGCTCACCACATGTTTACTGAGTGCCCATTGTGTTCAGGATATGAAGATGCAAAAGGACCTGTGAAAGAACTCTGCTCTCAAAAGGCTGATGTGTGACTGAAGAGTTGTGAAGACACAGATTTCTTTCACTTTCTGAAATGTACTCATGTATTTCAAAAGAACAGGGATCATATATTTTGCCTTCTTTTCCATATTCTCTGAATGGCTAAGAGAAAAATGGAGGCCAAATGTCGCTGACAGATTGACTGAATTTTGAAAAGCCTGCTGCTAATTTCAGGTAAAGAGTGTTGAGGCCCCAGGAGAAGATGAGAAGAACCAATGTGTCAGCTCCAAATGTAACATTATTTTTTTCATGGTCTTTGTTGTCCTTCACTGTATTATTTGCACAAATCCTTCAACACATGGAGAAAGAATGAAAAGTTTTGGAGGTTATTATATAAGATTTTCTGTGTGATGAAGCCACACCCAATGGGCCGCACCCAGAGGAGTTTATGTATGTTATTAGGCTCAGGAATGTTAAGTGTGTTAGATTCAGTCCCTGCTGGGCAGTCATGTGACGTAAACAGTGACTCCTAAATGAAGTCATAATATATGGTTTAACTTCTTAACAGTTTGTGATGTCATTTTTATGTGGTAAGAAAAACAAATGCTGTCACATTTTAGACCTGAGCCTCCTGCAAGCCAGCACCGAGAGATTAAGTATGTACATTACTAACAGGAGAACATCAATGTGGTGAGGTGCATGCCAGAAAAGGGCTGTGAGCTCAAGCACTGCTCAAAACAAGTGTGTCCAAGCAGAAAGATAAGCCTCTTGATAAGTCAGAGCCCCAGGAGACCCTGTGCTTCTCTTTGAAGGAAGTAGAGTAATTTTAAGTATTTTGATCTGAGTGTTAATTCAAATAGGCGTGTTTGTGTAGGATCCACTAGTATTTGTGCTTACCATGTAAAACCCAGAGATACGGTAACCAAGACTAAAGAAAAATTCTTAGAAAAGACGAACTTAGAACGTGGATTAAGTTGGGTGGAAGGTATCTGAAGCTGCTGGTCTCCACTGTTTACTTCCTTGAAATATGGCTTTGAGTCATTTCTGTGAGCTACACAGACTCTGCTTTATGTTTCCTATCATTTTTATTGTGCACATAATTTAACAGTTTGTGAGAGTTGAAGCCACATGTCTCTGTAGCCTGCTTTATTGTTGAAACAGCCTTGCTCAGAGGAAGACACTTTGAACTGTGTACTGCAGGTATGTATATTTTCTTTGAACAGTGTGTATGACATTCAACTCGTCAAAAACAAACCTTTTGCTTCACTGAACAGCTTTGCTCTGCATTTTGCTTGTCTGCTGAGGCAAATAAAGGCTGACAAGGAGGGCATTTCCAGCTAGTTTAAATCCAAGAGGGAGATAAAACGGGATTTGAGCCAACTATCGGAAAATTCCTTTCTTGCTTAACATGTATGTTGTCTCCTATGTACTCATGAGAAACAATTTAGATAAGTCTTAGCTCTGAGTAACAGAGTGTACATTTCATTCTTCTCAGCTTCTATATATTTTGGGGGGGAATGATCACTTAGTTCAGTAGGCTTTTTGGATATATAACATATATATGTGTATATGCACATGTATATAATTTCATATTGGAGACATCACTATGAAGATGAACATGATTGGTTTTACAACAGATGCAATTATTTGTTGACATTTTTACTATCTAGTCAGGAATTATAAGCAGGTCTAAGGAGTTTTTTATTGGAAAAATTTCTATAAATTTACATAATTAGTGAATTCTGAATCCTGTTCATTGACTTACTGATTTGTGTCAGAGTACTTAGTACATTCCTAGAGTGATCTTATTAGGTGGGTTGAAAGGCAATTGAGTAAAATGCTTGTCTTCAAGGAATTACTGTTTCTATCTACCGGATTCCACGTCAGCACTTTGAATGATTTGAAGTATTGATTAATCCACTTATTAACTAAAATGCCAACTTGTCAAGCGTAATAGGAATTGGGCTGATTAGGTATTGGAAATAAAATTGTCAAGTGTTTTACTATTTTTTTCTACCCCACTGAGTTAGGGGAGAGAGAACTGTGGTTAATGAATCCCATTAATGAAAGCATGGCCACAAATTCAGATGATTTCTAGAGGAAAGGTGTATGGATATATCAGTGCATATAAGTAAATAATGAAAGAATTATGTAAGAATAGTCAACTCAGATATGGAAAGCACTCAATAATCAGTTAATTAGCTCAGGGGATATGGAGGAGAGGGGACCTGCTTGATGGTCAAATTACAGAAATAACATATTGACAGAGTGAGGTGAAGGTTCCATGATGATAGAAATAATCAGCCATGTCCCATGCTTCTGTGAGGACACAGGTGGGGGTATGGGCAAATCATTGTGAGTAGAGTAGTCTCTAATTGTATAGAGATATTGGGGCCCAGTTCTGACCAGAGTGGATAGGAAGGAAGGAAGGAAGGAAGGAAGGAAGGAAGGAAGGAAGGAAGACAAAGAAAATATAAGCAGAACCTTCCTTTGAGAGGTGAATCTGTGACAGAGATGCACTCACTGGAGGAGGGCAGATCTCTCAGGTTCCTCTCACAGGAGGAAGAGGCTTGAATTTGTTTGCATATTGAGAGGTAGGAGGATTCAGTTTGTAGGAATTTGTTACATGAACATTAAAAAGGAGGGGGAGATTGGCTCACCTTCCTTTGCAATTTAAAAGCAATTGAGGATTAGACCAGAGCATAAAAGCAGAACACCTTTACAGAGAAAACAGACAGGCCAGTCTGTAGTGAATGAAATAGACTTGAGAGAAATAATTCTCCAACAACTCCTTTCACAATAGTCACAAACAATATAAAATACCTTGGTGTGACTCTAAAAAAGTGAAAAATCTGTATGACAAGAACTTCAAGTCTCTGAAGAAAGAAATCAAAGATCAGAAAGAAAATCAGAAGATGGAAAGATCTCCCATGCTCATGGATTAGCAGGATTAATATAGTAAAAAATGGCCATCTTGCCAAAAGCAAGCTACAAATTCAATGCAATCCCCATCAAAATTCCAACTCAATTCTTCATAGAGTTAGAAAGAGCAATTCTCAAATTCATCTGAAATAGCAAAAACCCAGGATAGCAAAAACTATTCTCAAAAATAAAAGAACTTCTTGGGAAATCAGAATCCCGGACCTCAAGCTGTACTACAGAGCAACAGTGATAAAAACTGCATGGTATTTTTATAGTGACAGGCAGGTAGATCATCAATGGAATAGAATTGAAGACCTAGAAATGAACCCATGCACCTAAGGTCACTTGATCTTTGTCCATCCAGTGGAAAAGGATAGCCTTTTCAACAAATGGCGCTGGTTCAACTGGTAGTTAGCAGGCAGAAGAATGCAAATCAATCCATTCTTATCTCCTTGTACAAAGCTCAATCCAAGTGAATCAAGGACCTCCACATAAAACCAGATACACTCAATCTAATAGAAGAGAAAGTGGGGAAAAACCTAGAGCACTTGGGCACAGGGGAAAGTTTCCTGAATAGAAAACTAATATTCTCTAAGATCAAGAATTGACAAATGGGACCTCATAAAATTGCAAAGCTCCTATAGGGCAAAGGACACGATCAATAGGACAAAGCGGCAACTAACAGATTGGGTAAAGATCTTTACCAATCCTACATTCAATTGAAGGCTAATATCCAATATATACAAAACTCAAGAAGTTAGACTCCAGAGAAACAACCCTACTAAAAAATGGGGTACAGAGCTAAACAAAGAATTCTCAACAGGAATACCAGATGGCTGAGAAAAACCTAAAGAAATGTTCAACATCCTTAATCATCAGGGAAATGCAAGTCAAAACAAACTTGAGATTCCACTACACACCAGTTAGAATGCCCAGGATCAAAAACTCAGGGGACAGCAAATGCTGGAGAGGATGTGGAAAAAAGGAACAATCTCCCACTGCTGGTGGGATTGCAAGCTGGTAAAAGCACTCTGGAAATCAGTTCGACCGTTCCTCAGAAATTTTGATATAGTACTACCTGAGGACCCAGATATACCACTCCTGGGCATATACCCAGAAGATGTTCCAACATGTAATAACACATGCTCCACTCTGTTCATTTCAGCCTTATTTATAATAGCCAGAAGCTGGAAAGAACCCAGATGTCCTTCAACAGAGGAATGGATACAGAAAATGTAGTACATGTACACAATATAGTACCAATCTGCTCTTAAAAACAATGAATTCATGAAATTCTTAGGCAAATGGATGGAGCTAAAAAATATCATCCTGAGTGAAGTAACCCAATCACAAAAGAACACACATGGCATACACTCACTGATAAGTAGATATAAGAAGCTTGGAATATCCAAGATACAATTCACAGACCAAACAAAGCTCAAGAAGAAGAAAGACCAAAGTATGGATACTCTGGCCCTTCTTAGAAGAGGGGAACAAAATACCCACAGAAGGAGATACAGAGACAAAGTGTGGAGCAGAGTCTGAGGGAATGACCATCCAGAGACTACCCCTCCTAGGGATCCATCCCATATACAGTCACCAAACCAAGACCCTATTGTGGATGCCAACAAGTGCTTGCTGACAGGAGCCTGATATAGCTGTCTCCTGAGAGGCTCTGCCAGTGACTGACAAATACAGAGGGGGATGCTCTCAGTCAACCATTGAACTGAGCACAGGGTCTCCAATGGAGGAGCTAGAGAAAGGAACCAAGGAGCTGAAGGGCTTTGCAGCCCCATAAGAGGAACAACAATATGAACCAACCAATATCCCCAGAGCTTCCAGGGACTAAGCCACCAACCAAAGAGTACACATGGAGGGACCCATGGCTCCAGCTGCATATGTAGCAGAGGATGGCCTTGTTGGACACCAGTGAGAGGAGAGGCCCTTGGTCCTGAGAATGCTCAATGCCCCAGTATAGGGATTCTCCTGGGACAGGGAAGCAGGAGTAGGTGGATTGGTGAGCAGGTGGAAGGAGATGGGTTAGGGGGTTTTCAGAGGGGAAACCAGGAAAAAGGTTAATATTTAAAATGTAAATAACATATCTAATTAAAAAAAGAAATAATTCTCCTATTTGGTTTTCTCTAATATATACATCATTCCCTGTCAGATAGATGGCAGGGTATGGATGAGTCTGGGATTTCTAGATGTGGGAAAGGCTAACACAGTCAGTCATCAGATGGTATGAGTGAAGCAAAGGCCCGTGGAACGAAGGTTGAAGGGAGTAGACAAGGTCCAGCAGAGGCTGGTGCAGGTGATGTAATGTGGTGCCCGTATGTGCCCTTTCCTGTGGCTTTCTCCTGCAGTGCTTGCTTCTATAAGGCAGATAGCAGGGCATTTTGTATTGAGGTATAAAGAAAGACCAAAGTGTGAGAGTAGCAGTATATTGGAAGAGTGTCATTGAGATGATGGGGACTGGGAGAAGATGATAGATTAAAAGGAACAGGAAGAAAAGTGAAGCTGTGCTGCCCTGTGTCTGATATCCTTCAGAGTCAGGCCCATTGTGTACTGGTTGGACTGGAGGGAGGGAAGCTGAGGTTGGTGGTGAGTACAAGCAGGATCTTGGCCAGCAGTAGGTAAGCAGGCACGGAACACACCCCTCAGAACAGCTTTGGAGAACTTGTTCCATTCAATGGAGGGGGAAAGGCTATTTAAGCATTTGAAGGGGCTGGGTAGAGGCTACCAGGGTGAGTGTACATCACTGGCAGAGGCCAGGGACCAGGGGCCTGGGGATGCCTCCTTTGCATGAGGAGGAATTACAGGTGTGTTGGATATGACCTTATAAGGAAAATGGATATTTAGCCTGGCTATAGGCTATGTGACCTCCTCTGCTGGGGCAAAGGTTGGGGACACAGGACTATGTGCACAGGACATGCAGGTCTGGAGCAGTGGAGGAGCAATCCTATTCCTGTCTCTCTCAGGATGAGATGCCCAGGCTTTGGACTGGACTCTACTCTTTTTCTAGGCCTGGTTCCTTGATTCTCTGGCCCCCACAAAGGTGGAGGAAAGATCAAAACCCAGTGAACCATCTGTAGAGTAGAAATATCACTGAGAGGAACAGGGAGAGACTGAGTCAGCCCAGTGGAGGTATGGCTCCTCCTCCAAGGGTGGGCTTGGTGCTGGCCAGATAGGCTCTTACTGCAAGTCTCAGGCAGGAGGTCTCAGAGCTTACAGCACTGTTGCCACTGGGGTGAGATGAAGAGCCATTGCTGGTGGCTGGGCTCTTCCTCTACTGCTCCCAGATCACAGGGGTTCCTTGGACTTGGCAATGTTAAGCCTCTTAAGCTTGTTAAGGCTCTGGCTTCATAGCATCCATCCTGTACTTCCTCCAGGCTACTGGATACTTGGTGGAGGAAAAAAACAACTTTTTTCAGTCATTCTTCAAATTGCCAAACGAGGTGTAGTACTTGAAAAGAGTTTGGAAACCTATAGGACCACAAATAAACACAATCCCAACAGATTTTGAGTCTGGTGCCTGAGCAGGGGTCTGGAGGTGTACCCTGGGAGGTGCTCTGAGGAAGAGCCATGTCCTCACAATACCTGAGGAGAGAAAATACTTTCCTCTGCTGCACCTTTCAAGAGGGGCAGCGCCCTTCCATTCCCCAACAGCCAGACTAACATCCAGTGCAGGAAGGTCTGGAGAGCTCATGGACAGCCGCTATGGGCATCTTCGTAGGCGTCTCTATCCACCTGATTCCCATATTTCTATGTACTTCTACTGTCTCACTGTTTGAGAGATGGAAGGTTATGATTTCCTAATTACATAGAGGTGAAGTGAGAAGTCACTTATTTCCCTGGGTTTTAGTTTCTTCCCTCAGTGTGGTGTCTGTTGGATTAGATCAGAAAATTTGAGGGTTTGGAGCATTCACCTAAGGTAGAGACTCCCTCTGAGTGCCAAAGTTCTCTGGCTGTGTCACTTCCTGGATCTAGTTCTGTCCCCAGCACCTTCACAACCGTCAGGAGTCAGCATCATTGTTCTTAAGTCAAGATGGGATGACTGAGGTATGCCCACGCTGGGAGCTGTTTAGGGATTGCATTCAGTACTGGGGCCCAGCACTGCTGCTTAGTCTGCTGGATCTCTTTTGATTTCAGCCTTGTGTGTTTTAGGTACCTGGTAGAATGTGAGCACCTCCTTCCTCCCCGCCCCTTGCCCCACACAGCCCTTCCACTTGCTGCTAAGCTTATGATCCACCCATCCTAGTACCGCATTTTCCATCTTCCATAGGAAATCTTTGCCATGGCAGGCTCTGTGCTGTGTGTGTAGGCGGGGGAGGGGATGTGGGGTGTGGAGGGTGGGGGATGGGGGTGGAGAGATTGCTCTTTCCTCTTCCCAATTTTTAAAAGCGATGCAAAGCTCATAAACAATTTATACCGAACAAATCTGTCCTCTGAGCTTTAGCATCCCAGGATATAAAATCACAAAAGTCCTTTTTTTTTTTTTTCATACTTTGGGAACTCAAAAAATGCACATTATGAGAAAATAGGTAAATTCTGAGAAAATGCCCCTTTAATTCCCCCACCACACACACAACAAAACAAACCAATAGCAAAACCGCAAGTCCACACAGGAAGATTGAGGTTGAGACATCTAGCATTTATTCCCTTAAAGCAATTTGGCCACAGCCTTGCCTCGTTCCCTGTTGATCTCAGTTCCTGATGGACTATGGCATTTAAGCCTAGTGCCCAGCGAAAGGAAGATATCCAGGAATCTGCAGACCGAGTGAATGGTTGCTAGGGAGTATGGCAGCTTCTTCGCAATTCGTCTCTGGGTTCATCCCAGTGAGCACACATGGGAACTTTATACAAGTGATTTCAGGAGGGCAGGGCTGACTCCCCTTATCATCCAGTTTACTGAAGTGGGGCCAGTTCCCCGCCTCTTCCAGCTTTGCTGCCAAGGTTGGAGAGGGGTGGAGTGGCCTGGAAGACGGTTGGGAGGGTGGGGACTTGCTTTCTTATAAAGATGCTTTGGGCAAGCGACTCCAGGGCTCCAGGCTTTCAGGAAGAAAAGAGCTGGGGCCCAGTGGCAAAAGACCGCAACAGAGCGCAAAGTCTATTTTGTTTCAGAATAAGCTTGAAGTATAATGAAAACGTAAACTGGAGTAAGGGAGAGAAAAACTACCTAGCAAGTTAACCTAATTGATCCCACCTCTTGGATCCGCTGCTGTGCGTGACACTGGTTCCAGCTTCAGTTCCTTGGAGCCCAACTGTTGTGGGTCCCAGGCTACTTCTTTGCCAGACTCAGACCACAAAGTAAACCAGTTTCATGATAGAATCACCATGAGCGATCTGAGGACAAATGTCTACCGACAGACATTGCATTGTCCCAATCCTTGAGACCACACGTTTCTTAACGGTGCCCCGTTCAGGGAGACTCTGGCGCAGCCAGAAAGGCAGCTGGGGTCCCCAGAGCACCAGCCTAAGGAATGAGCTCACTAGGGGCCGGCCCTGGGCATAGGTTCTTGCGAAGCGCCAGCACCCTAAGAACCTTTCCTTCTCGGGGTGGCCAGGGTAGCGTTCCAAAGTGGAGCAAGGCGGACAGCCGTGACCTTCCTTTAAAAAATGGAGAAAATAAGAGGGAGCGAGTAGCCCGCGGACACTCCGTGCTGCCTGGACTGCGCTTGGCTGACCCTAGAGGGAGGAGCGGGAGGGTGCTGGGGCGGGGTCGCCCAGCCACCAGGCGGGGACTGCCGGACTCACGCGGAACGCCCCCAGCCGGGCGCACGCGCTCCCATTCAAAGCAGCCGAGCTGCAGGACCGCGGCAGAGACGCGCCCACCCGGCCCTGTGCTGCGCTTGCCAGCCAGGGGTCCGCAGTCACCGCTCCGCGTCTCCGCCAGGACCATGGCGCGGCTGGTGACGCTTAGACGCCTGGGGTTCCTGGCACACCTCATCGGTGGCACCTGGTACCTCCTCAGTGTCGCAGGGCAGGTAGGACAGCCGGCGCGTCTCCGATCCTCCTGGACTCCCCACCCCACCCCACCCCACCCCCTACCTCCTCTGGTCACTTTGGGAAGCACACTTTTCCGTGAAGCTCTGCCCCACTGAGTTTGGGACAGGTGGCGGAGGGTTGAATCTGAAGTGGGTGCTGGGATCTTGCTCTAGGTCAGCGGAGTCAAGCTTACCAGGACCTTGTATGGGCTTCTTCCCTGCGACCCGGTCTCGCTTTCAGCTGAGCAGAGTCAGGGGCGAAGGCAGAGGCTGAGCCCCGGAGCTGTCATTTCCCGTTGCCTGTAATCCGCACCCCTTCTGAACTCAACCCTTCCCTGAGTCCAGCTCTCTTGCTTTCCTGGGAAAGGCTCGGGTACTGGCACACTCTTCCTGGTTTCAACTTTTCCAACACCCCGTGAACAACTGACACTGTCACCCAGAGTCCCTTTGTGACCAGGGAGGGCAGTATAAGATGTGAGAACTGTACAACAGGTGGGCTTCCCAGAAGCCTGCACAGGTGGATAGGTAGATGGGGGAGTGGCCAGTGAAGTTGCCTCAGGATTGGTTTTGGCCACCCCTGTTCTGAATCCCCCCCAAGGGTCCTGAGAGTATAAAACCAAAGGGAGGGTCCTGTTAAAGTGTGAGGCACCTTTGAATAGCTTTTAAGAGATGGTAACTTTTAATTAGCACCCAGGACTTGGGCAGTTTGTTCGTAATTTAGCCTACATAGATGTGATTTTTACAGGATTACCTTGGTAATTTTGGGAAAATGGCCAAATACTCTTGGCGGAAATTATCACCAGATACTTTGGAGACTTTTCTAAATTGGGGGATTTCCTTCCTCTGCTTTTACTTAGATTTTGAAATTCGTTTTCCTATCTCTGCTAGTGGTCATTTCCTCGGGCAGCCGTGCACTCTTGGAGGCAGAGAGGATGAGGCACGCATGCTCCTGGGAGTCCTAGAGTAGGCTGGGACAGAGGGCCACCCACAGGCTGCCTTGGTCGGGAATGGACTTTTCAGACATCCACCTAGATTGGGGTGGATCAAACTAGAAACAATGGAGTTAGCCAGCCTTGATCCACGGGCGATTTTTCAGCCTTAGCGCCCAGTAGAAGGGTCTATCTATGAGAGTTCTTCTGGCGATGGACAAATCGCTCCCAGGTGACTGCACTTTGCTGCTAGATTAAAACCTGGGCTGGAAAATACCCTGGCCTGAGGTGAGCAGTTGGTACAGAACAGCGACTCCCAATCTATGCTTAAGAACATGAAGAGGGGCTTAAGTATAAGTGCGGGAGACTTGACACGAAGCTTCCTCCAGCGCCGAGTCTTCGCGGTCCTCGATTGAGTCTCTTCCCTTTTCATTTCCATCTTGGGTGCTTTGAAGACCTTGGCCTGCTTTCTACACGGTACCACCATGCACCAACAGTCCCAGACAGGTCCTCGCAGCAAATCAAGGCTACCCCCTCCCCCCATCGTCTCCTTTAACATGTTCACACGGATAGAAATTCGACCTCATCCTTGAGGTTTGGATGAACTGTTTGCTAATATTGAATCCAACGAAGGTGTTGAATAACTCACTAATGAATATTCTTAGACTCATGGGGATTTTGTTTTGGTTTGGTTTGATTTTTGTTTCAAATGCTTTGCTTACTCAAACCTGTTTCAAGTCTTCTGAGCTTTCTTAGCATGCAGAGCAAACTGATCGCCCAAGCCCGGCACACCTGTTCTCCTTGCCCCGCATCACAGCCACTCCTGGAGGAAGCTTATAAACGCAAATTTGGGCCTTGTGTGTCTAAGTGGGCCTTTTCCTTTCCACTCCTCAGCTGTTCTTCACACAGGGAAGCTGACAGATCAGAAGCAGGTAGAGAGGAGTTTAAGGTGGTTAATGGGGTCTGCTATATCCTAGTAGAATCTAATTCCTTTGAGGGTTTGCTTGGGCAGGTACTATGGTCGCTATTTTATAGTCGATTGCCTTCCTTTAGCACAGCCCACACATGGACATTTTCCTAATCACTAAGTAAGACAGGTCAGAACTCTGAGGATATTTAATATCAGGTAAAGAAATCAGTTCATAGCCAATAGCCAGCATCATATGATTTGAACATGGTTAGGAGTTTGCATAGTCCTTATGCTTTTAAAATTAAAATGCTCACTACATGAATGTGCTATGGTTATCAGACATTTCTTGAGGATATTGAACCTGCTGTAGGAGTGAGGTCATGAAGATCCTACTTCCCAACCAAACTGCACCAGTTGTTCAAAGAACAGTTCCATTCTATGTGAGAATTGTTTGGAGGAGCCATTTATTTTTGTCTCTCTTTTTTTCTGCTCTCAGGATTTATTTCTTTTTGCTTCTGATTGTATTCTCTTATTTTGTACACACACTCTCTCTCACTCCTTAGGTTCCTGAAAAGCTGGTTATTTTACTGATTAGCCTCATCACATAGGCTGAACCCAACTCTATACCATTATTCAAGTTGTTCCCACACAAGGATGTGCACAGATAAGAATGGTCAACCGGTAAACACAATCCATCACTACTGCTTTAAAACAGTGCTTTGTAATCTGAGGTGCTTCCTTCAAACAAAGGAATATTTTCATTCCTGGCAGTATTTCAAATGACATCTTTAGGAATTCAGTAGTGATACAGTCCCATGAGTGTCAGGAAGAGTTGGTGGTTTCTTGGATTCATTCTCAACTAAGTTCCTTGAAGAAGACGCTCTTGTGTCTTTCTGTGACGTGTAATTGCTATTGATTTTTATCGACTTTCATTTTGCCAGAATAACGACAACTCTGCATGGTTAAAAACAAACTCCTGGCTTCGAAACGAATTTAATGCCTCAACTACTTGCCCCAAGCAAGGCGTCTCCTTAGCGCAGACGCCGTGTTCAGAGGCAGCCTTTTCGTTTGATTGGTGTTGTTTTGAGATGTGGTTGGCACCCAGTAAGCTGTTCATGTTTAAAATGTAGAACTTGGCAAGTGTTAACACAGTCATACCCCGATGACACCATATTTACAACATTTTGCCATGGCCTTTGAAAATGCCTCCCTCTCGTCCTTTTGAAGCCAACGCCATCAGGAAAATAACCATGGTTTGCTAGTGTAAATGACACTTCCTAGTATTTTCTGTCCGTGGAATGATACACTCTTATCTCTCAGTGGATTTTTAAACTCAGCATAATTGAGACCATTCATGCTGTAGCAGGAAGCAAGAACGTTGGGCCTTTTGTTCCCGGGTGTTTGTCAAACAGTTTGTTGTGTGTTGGCCGCACCTATGGAGAGCCTGTGCATCTCTTCACTCCTTGGCTGTTATAAATAGACGTTTCTCTGAACACTTGTGCATGCAGCTTACATAGACATTCAGTTTCAATTCTCTCCTAATAAGTGTTAGTAGCTTAACGGTTAACTTAGATCATCGGTGATGTCCAACTTCCTACGAACTCAGGTTTCAAAGTGTTCGAGAGCAGCTAGTCCTTCTTTCTCCACAGGTTTGAATTCTGTAGTTTTGTTACTTGTGGTCTGAGAAAAGTTAGATGAAAATTTCTAGAAATAGACAAGTCATAATTTCGAAAAACTTAAAACATGCTTATTATTGTTTGATATTATTATTTACTTACTAATTTACTTCTCTTACATCACAAGTATGCCCAGGATGTCACATTGGTACCACCTCCGGTTTAAGGCATCCACTTAAGTTTGTTCCCTGTGATTGGGATAGAAGACTTTTTGGGTTTTTGTTTTTTGTTTTTTGTTTTTAGTTTTTTGTTTTTTGTTTTTTTTTTTTTCCGAGACAGGGTTTCTCTGAGTAGCCCTGGCTGTTCTGGAACTCACTCTGTAGACCAGGCTGGCCTCGAACTCAGAAATCCGCCTGCCTCTGCCTCCCAAGTGCTGGGATTAAAGGCGTGCACCACCACCGCCACCCGGCATGAAATGCAATCACTGATAAGTGGATATTAATGAGCCCAAAAGCTCTGAATATTCAAGGCACAATTAGCAAATCAAAAGATTCACAAGAAGAAGGAAGGAAAGGACCCTGGTCCTGAAAAGACTGGATCCAGATTCGTAGGAGAGTATCAGAACAGAGAAATGGGGGGGGGTGATTGGGGAATGGGTGGAGGGAAGAGGACTTATGGGACATATGGTGGGGGGGAACTGGGAAAGGGGAAAGCCTTTGGAATGTAAACAAAGAATATAGAAAATAAAGAAAAAAAAAAAAGATCAGACAGGAAAAAAAAAAGTTTGTTCCCTGTGGGTAAAGGAACTAACGACTGTAGCATTTTTTATCTTTTGGAGCCATGCATGAGAGTTGCACTATACTGCATCCTTGCCAACACCTGGTGGCCTTTTAGCCATGCAGATAACGATAACTTAGTCTTGGTTTAAATTTGCAATTTCCTAGTGATTAAACATGTTGAACATTTTCCCATTGACTTATTTAGAAACTGTATGTAATCAGACATCCCTTGACATGGAGAAACATTTTAAAACCTGCAACACTAGATACTTGTCTGTTTTTCAGAGTACTCAAAGAAACAATGAGTATGTGTGGAGGCTAATTTCAAAATCACTGTCATGTTGGCAGTCACTGAAGTACAGCAATATGGCACGTGATCGTGTTCTTCAGTAAAGTTTCCATTCAAATCTCCCCCCCCCATTATTAGGTTGTTAGTTTTTTTATTGTTGACTCTGTAGGATTCTTTATATATTCTGGCCATGAGTCTTTTATCAAATTTATATTTTAAATTGATTTTCTTACAAATCTTTGGTGTGTCTTCTTGCTTTTCAAAATAATGTCTTTGGATAGTGTTTAGTGACACCCCCTCACCCCCTGCCACCACCACAGTTTTGTGACAAAACTGTGAAAAGCAGCCTAAGGAAAGAGAGGTTTGCTTTGGCTCACTGTTGGAGTACAATCTATCACAGCAGAGAGGCATGGTGACAGGAGCAAGAGGTGACCGACTATGCTGTGGCCACGGCGAGGAAACAAAGCCGAGAGGAATGGCGGGAACCCTGGTTCTCAGCGTCCTTCCTTCTCCTTTGGGTCATGAGCCTAGCACACAGAATGATGCTGCCAGCATCCAGGGTCTGCCTCCCTGTGACAGCACGCTGAAAACGCACCTGTGGACATTCCTCCAGGAATGTCTCCTAGTCAGTTCTGAATCATACCAAGTCTACAAGATGTCAGGGGTATCTTAATTTTGATGCAATTGGACTTTCTGAATTGTTTTTAAGGAGATTTTTGACTTTGATCAGAGGCACAGGGCTTTACTTATAGACATGTAATAGCTTTAGATTTTTAACTTAGTGTATGTTCCATTTGCAGTTATATTTCATACATGATGCAGAACATGGCTTTATGTTTGTCTTTCATCAATTTACACATCATACACACCATACAATTTACACATCATACAATTTACACAATTGTAGTGCAGCTCAAAAATATTACCCCGTCTCCATCAAGTAGTCTGTGTACCTTCATCAAATCAGTGTTCATAGGTGCCTGGGTCCATTTTCAGATTCCTTATTGTATCACAGTACACAGGTCTCCTGCCATGCTTCTAGGTACTATATTGCTATAGGTTTTTTTAAAATTGAATTTATTTTTGTGTAGTCCTGGGAATTGAACTCAGGGCCTCCACACATTCCAGACAAGTGCTTTTATCTGTGCCTCCTTGATGAGAAGTCTTGAACTCAGGAGTTCACTTTTAAAATTTTGTTTTTAAGGATTTTGATCTAGGTATGCTGTGTGTATATTATATCTGTTTACCCGTTTTATAAAAGCGGGCAGAGAGCTGATTGGGAGTGGTTTAATTTCTAGATCTTCCTTGAGAGGACTTGTCATTAGCAATATCTAGTCTTATGACCCATGAATATTGTATATGTCTGTGTTGGTTAGTTATTCTAAGTCATATTTGATAATTTTCAGTACACAATGTTATTTGAGTTTTGGTTGCATATTTTCTCCCATTTTCCATCTTTACCTCCCTTTCTCCCTCTGGCTTCCTCCCTTTTCTCTTCTTCCCTCCCCACTTCCTTCTTGTTCTGGAGCAGTAACCCAGCACCTGATACACCACTGATCTGTATTCCTTATCTTTTGACTTTTATGCCATTTGAAATGCTGATACTCTAAAACTTTTCAGTTTCCCTTTTCCCATTTTAAGTCTGTAAAAATATAATTGTTTTTGAATACTGTCATTGTGATCTAAAACCTTACTAAACTAACTTACTGGGTGATTTTTTAGTATTTATTTTGTTATTTATGAGTAATTATGTTAATTATTGGAGTAGCATTTTGTTATTTTAATTTTGGGTTTTCTACACAAATGGTCATGTCATGTAAATACATTTTTCCAATCTTGAGTTTACTTTTTTCTTGCAAAATAACATTGTCTGGAGTCCCTAATTCAAGGTTGTACAGAAATAAAACCAGATATCCTTGCTTATTCCTATAAAGCATGGTATTGGCTGCTGGTTGACTGTATGTTCCCTCAAATGGTTGAGGTAATTCATTTCATTCTTTATTTCATGAGAGCTTTGGAAACACAAATGATGTTAAAGATGGATGTTATAGTATATCATAATCTAACTAGGAGTTAGATATAGTTAGATATAATATATCTAATGTGGTTATATATATATATTATATCTATAGTTACATATAATATGTAATATAGTTATATATAGTTAGATATAATCTAATTAGGAGGTTGAAGTAGGTACTGTCCAGTCAGAACACATAGCAAAACCCTGCCTCAAACAGGAAAAGAATAAGGGAATGAGAAATGGAAAGAAAGAAAGGGAAAGAAAAAAAGCCCACAAAAATGGATACTAGGTTTTGTCAAATATTTTCCTTCATCTAATTATCATATTCATATATTTGTATATATGTATATCTATATATTATATATCACATATATATTTATATATTATATATATCACATATATATATATGTGTATATAGTCTGTTAATACTGTGAATTATCTTCACTGAGTTTGGATGTTAAACCAGCTTTTCCATTTCTGAGATGAACATAATTTGATCATGATATTAGGGTTGTCTAGAGAACAGACCTTACATGTATATGTGTGAGTACAAGTGTGTGTGTGTGTGTGTGTGTGTGTGTGTGTGTGTGTTTGTGTGCATGTGTGTTAAATTGTACTATTGTCTTACACAGTTGGTACACTAGATAATTCAATGATTGCTGTCTACATGCTAGAGATGCAGTGAACCCAGTGACTATTCAGTCAAGAATTTAAGGCATGCAAACTCCTAGGTAGTTCCAGGTGGGTCTTCATGGAAGGGCTGGAGATGCTGGATCTGATATAGTAGCAACAGACATACTAATTCAGGAAACCTAGGGTATTCACATGATGGCTCAATTTCTCTTTTCCACTTTTGTTTCAAGTGGTCCCCACCCTACTGGATGGGGCTACTGTATTTAGTGTGGGTTTTTCCTCTTCAGTTATTGTCCCAATAGTAGTCCCCTCTGGACACTCCCCTCTAGGATAACAACCTAATCCTCTGAGCATCTCAAAGATCAGTCAAGACCAACACTGTGATATTAATATTATCCCTTAATTTATTCTAGGTTTGGAGAAAGGGATTAGTTGTTAAGCATACTTGCTGCCATCTCTGAGAACCCTAGTTAAGTTCCCAACACCCACATCCGTCCAGTCTCAGTGGATCTGATGCTTTCTTCTAGCCTCCTTGGCGACTGCATGCATATAGTACAGATAAATACATGCAGCTAAAATACTCACACAATAAAATAGTTTAAGAAAATCTTTAAGGTCTTATTGAATTAAATTTATTAAACCGTGTTTTGATTTTTTGCATCCATGTTCATGGGTGATGTTTTCCTGTTTTATTTTTTAATTTTTAAATTTAAATTTTTAATTCATAAAATCTTTAAAAAACTTTTTTTGGGGTTTTATCATCAAAGTAATGCTGGCCTCATTAACTAAGCAAGGAAATGATTTTTGCTTTTCAATGTGCTGGAAAAGTTTGCGTATGAGTATTTCCTCATATGTTTGGAAATTCAGCCTTGAAACCATCTGGATCTAGGATTTATTTTCTGAGAAAATTCATAACTATAATTTAGCTTCTTGAGAAGATAGGCCCTTCAGACAAGTGTGAATGGTTTGTCTTTTATATTTTCTAATGCCATCCAAGTTGTTTAATATATTTGTATAAAACAGTTCATAGTATCTCTAATCAAATATCCTCTTAGTACTATTAAGAATGTTTAGATCATAGTATCATACCTAATATTGATATTGATCTTTTCTGATCAATATTCTCAGTAGATTTTTCATTATATTAAGACTTGTTTATTTTTGATATGGATGGGTGTTAGACTGCACATACGTATGGACACCACATTCATGCCTAGTGCCCAAGGAGGCCAGAAGAGGGAACTGAAGTTAGCAGACAACTGTTGACCACTATGTAGATGCTGAATTTGGGCACTATCTTTTGCTAGAGTCATTTAGTCCCTGATCCTTCTGTCAGGCCCCAGAATTAGTCTTTGGTGTTGAGAATTTTGTCTGTTGTTGATTTTTCCCCCTCTTTCTCACTGATTTGTTTTATCTTTGTTAACATTTTTTACTCTAGTGTGTGCTTTATCTCTTTACTTTTCTAGATTTTCAATGAAGTCATTGATATGAGATTTTTCTCAGATACATGTTTAATAATGCACATTTTCCTCCACACTACTTTAGTGGCACAGTCATGCTTATTGATAGTTTTAGTTTTCTTGAGTTTGAAATATTTTCTTATTTGCCTTTTATTTCTTCTTTGACATATTGGTATTTAGAAATGTATTGTTTAGTTACTAAATATTTGCTGATTTTCTAAATACTCTGTGTTATCAGTTTCTTTTTTTAAAATATTTATTTATTTATTATATGTATGTACAGTGTGGCTGTCTTTAGACACTCCAGAAGAGGAGGTCAGATATTTTTAAAGATGGTTTTGAGCCACCATGTGTTTGCTGGGATTTGAACTCAGGACCTTCGGAAGAGTAGTCAGTGCTCTTAACCTCTGAGCCATCTCTCCAGCCTATGTTATCAGTTTCTAATGTAATTCTTTTCTGGTCAGAAGAGAAGCTATATTACTTAAATAATAATTTATTGACACTTGTCTTAAGGGTTAGAAATGGCTATTATTAGCAAATATCTATGTGTATTTAGAAAGAACTAAATATTTTACAACTGTATACCTTTTTGTAGTCGGTTTGCCTTGTTTAGATTGTCTATAAATATCAATGAAGTTAGCTGGATGATAACACTGTTGAGAGAAGAGATAGTAAAGATTTCACCTTTTTTTTGAGACAGGGTTTCTCTGTATAGCCCTGGCTGTCCTGGAACTCACTCTGTAGACCAGGCTGGCCTCAAACTCAGAAATCTGCCTGCCTCTGCATCCCAAGTGCTAAGATTAAAGGCGTGTGCCACCACTGTCCGGCTAAGACTTCATCTTCTACTAAATGATACTTGCTATCCTGAGTAATGGTGTGATCTTTAAAGTATACTTCATTCGCCCTTATTAATATTAGATGACCATTTTTAAGCCTTTAGGAATTTTAATGTTTTCTCATACTTATTATAGCCTGATATGAATATGAAGGATGATACAACTTCACAAACCATTTTCTTAGTCCTCTCATTGTTTTCTAGCACACTGGATTCATTGGTAGAGTGCCTGAATTATAATCATGGCATCTCTAAGTAGTTGACCCTTTTGTTTTATAGTATATTTTAAATCTTTCTTCTTTTAAACTATTGACTTACAATTCACCACATAATTCACCCAGTTCAAATGTACAATACTGTTAGATTTACAGATAAGTGTATTCATTACCAAGTTCAATTTTACACCTTTTGATACCTCAAAAATCCCTGCAAAGCATACCCATACATATTTATGGGGGGAAAACGGTGAAACCCATTTCTTTGTATGATAGGCAAAAAAATTAAAAAGAAAATTTTAAAGAACTCTGTATCCTTTAGATACCACCATGTGTCTCAGTTGCTATTCTCTTGCTACAAAGAGACACATTGACCAAGGAAACTCCTATGAAAGAAAGTATTTGACTGGGACTTGCTTAAAGTTACAGAAAGTTAGTCCATTGTCCTCATGGTGGAGAGCATGATCAAAATTGGGCAGGCACAGTTCCAGGAAGATGATTGAGAAGTCTACATCCAGGAGGAACAGGAAATGATAGGTGAGACATGGCCTCCAAGCCCATTCCCATTGACACACCTCCTCCAATAAAGGCAACGCCTTCTAGTCCTTCCCAAACAGTCCATCAACTAGGCACTGAGCATGTAAGTACTAAGCCTATGGGGCCCATTTTCATTCAAACCGCCATACCCTATAACTTTCCTTTCAATGTAGTCCTAAACAACATGAATCCATATTATTTATTGACTATGTATTTTCATATGAATGCCATTTTCTAATATATGGACTTTTCTAATTGGCTTCTACTTAGTATAATGCTTCCAGGGTTCATCTAAAGTTTGGCATCTCTAGGTTGATGGTTCCTTCTGAGTAACATCCTATCTATTAAAAACAGAGCCTTTGGTTCAGTTATTGATGGACATCTTGTTTTTCTCTCCCTTTTTAGGGGTTACCAATAATGTTGCTACAGACATTCACCCATTATTCTGTGGGCATAGGTCCATCCATCTATGGTACATACCTAGCACTGTGTTTAATGTCTGAAGGATTACCAGGGTTGCTATATGCTTACATATTCCCACCAACCAAGCATGGCAATGTTCGTTTCTGCATGTCCTTACCGGCACTTAGCATTATCTGGTTGCTGTCCTAGCCATTCTAAAAGGGTTGGATTAATACTGCACAGTGGTTTCCATTCTTGTTTCTTTGGCTTTCAGTTATTTCTGAAAGTTATTCTCTTCATTTGTAGTCTATATTTAATGATGCTGAGGTATAGCTGTATTCTCAGGTAACCGCCTGTCCTGCCTGTATTTCTCTTTTCAAGGTCTTGTTGTCTCCCCACCTGTCTGTTCTCTGGAAGCACAGCCACCCACAGAGTGGGAAGATCCTTTCCTGTGCTTTGTTTTGTCAATACTTATACAATCTCCAACAAAGAAATGGGTTTAAAGGTGAAATTTTGAATTGGTTTAGTGTTTGGAGGTCTATTCTGTTTTCTCACTTGATGTTTCTTTTCCATGCCATTCAGTCTTAAGCTGAAAATAATTTCTTTCCTGCCCCTACTGTCACTAACATTCCTCTACATTGTAGTGCTTTTCTGGGGTTTTATATTGTTGTTGAGGTGGCTTGTAAACTTTTCCTTCATCTATTTTTTGTGTCTTTAGCCTGAAATTTGGTGGTGGTGGTGATGGTGGTGGTGGTGGTGGTTGTGGTGGTGGTGTCCTCTCTGGGAACTTTCAGAATTTTTCCCCAGGTCGTATGCTTTGAAGCCATCAAAATTGTTCTGTGGAGGGTGGTACAGTGAATGTTTGAAGTGTGTGGGCCATGCTATCAGTGACATGGCTACTGAAGGTGACACTGTGGCAGGATAGCAGACTCAGTGAGAAGGTAAATGAATGAGCATATCCATGCTTCAATAAATTATTTGCAGACAGAGATGTTGGGCTGGAATTGGTCTTGCATCCTTAGTGTTTGGACTACTACGGTAATGCTTTATGAGGCTGGGTTTTGGTGTGGGTTATTTAAATTCATTGTGTTATGCTATTTGTGGCCTTCAATGAATCTGTGTGCTTTGCTTGGGGAATGTTGACTCTTACAGACTTTACAATATTCCTTCCTACGGTCTTATGATGTGCCTGCCATTTATGAGACACCTTAGTCACTGCCTTCCTGGACTGAACCTCAGTCCATTGCAGCTCTTGCCTTTCTCTCATGTTCTGCTGTAGGGCTACACTTTCTAGAATATTTTCTTGGTTTTATTTTATGACAGTCATCTGCCAATATGCCAAGCTGTAGGCACCCTTTCTATAGCAGCAGGCACCCCCAAGCACACAGCCCTTCTTCATTCCCCTAGGCCAAGGGAGTCTGTTTCCCCATGTTCCTGCCTCACCAGAGGCACAGTTCCAATAGTCAGTAACAAGCAGCACTAAGTTTTCCTACTCCAAAAATTTATTGGCATCTTTTGTCTGATGCTGTCTTCTTGCCAGTTCTCTTCTCATCTTTATTTATTTACTGTTATTTTAGCAGACATCTGGGAGAGGAGGAGGAGAATATAGCATTCAACCTGCCATGTTTAATGGGAAGTCAGTGCTATTTATTTTCGCCCATTATTTCTACCTTCTTATCCTGAGTCATCTCCAAATCCCAAGGACTCATTCTGGTATAAAGCATGCTCTCAGATACTGAAGGTCTTTAGTCACAGTCTGGCATCATCAATATTATAAACAAAATAGACAGCAAGAATAGAAAGAAAAAAAGAAAGAAAGAAAGAAAGAAAGAGAGAGAGAAAGAAAGAAAGAAAGAGAGAGAGAGAAAAAGGAAGAAAGAAAGAAAGGAAGAAAAGAAAGAAAGAGACAGAAAGATGGATGGACAGAGAAAGAAAGAAATGAAGAAAGAAGGAAGGAAAGAAAGAAAGAAAAGGAAGAAAGAAAGGAAGAAAGAAAGGAAGAAAGAAAGGAAGAAAGAAAGAAAGAAAGAAAGGAAGAAGGAAGGAAGGAAAGAAGGAAGGAAGGAAGGAAAGAAAGAAAGAAAGAAAGAAAGAAAGAAAGAAAGAAAGAAAGAAAGAGTCAAACTCAAACCCGGGATGGAGGCTGGGTAGAAGTCTCAGGTCTGCTTGTGGATTTGAGACCCTCTGTACAGCAGAGAGAGTCAGATGCTTTCCAGAGCATGGATTCTTGCTTACAGATGGATTTCTGGTGGCCAAACACAATAATAGATCTTTTATCCATCCCTACATTCATCTTTAAAATAGTTTTCACATTTTTAGTAACTGTTTACTTTCCATTTTCTGCTTAAGTAAACAGAGCCTAACCTATGTGATGAGAGATGGAATATAGATATTTTTTATTGCTTTACTAATTTTGATGTTCATCTTTGGACACAGTTTTATGAGAGAACATGGAATTAACATGATGTAAAGTTCTGGCCTTGAAATATCATATATGCACTAAAATCCAGTCTCCAAGGTATTGTTGACATTTATTTAGGACTCGTCGGTATGTTTGGTGGATGACGGAGAGGAAGTGAAACGAATAGGAAAATGGTTTGGAATAGTCATTGATTCCATGTCAGTTTTACCCCTTCACTTTGCACTGGGATAATATCAGACTAGAGACTGTGCATTTTTGTGGTAGTAAGTGTGGCATGGGGTCTCTGTGTTTCTTTTATACTCGACCTTGGCTCCACATGGCTAGAAGAAGCATAAGAGCAGCACTTCTCAACCTTCCTAACGCTGTGCTGACCCACAACTGTAAAATGATTGTTGTTGGCTACTTCATAACTGTAGTTTTGCTGCTGTTATAAATCGTAATATAAATATCTGTGTTTTTTGATGGTCTTAAGAGACCCCTGTGAATGGGTCTTTTGACCCTAAAAGGAATGGACTCCCAGCAGATTGAGAACCACCAATCTGTGGTCACAAACGTCAGTGCTCCTAAGTCATTTCTGCTACACTGCACAGGCCAGAAGTCACTAATGGCTGGTGCTGGATAAGCAAAAGCTGGAAACCATTTCTTTTTGCATTTTTTGGTGTGTGTGTGTGTGTGTGTGTGTGTGTGTCCATTTGCATGACATTTGTGGAGGCTAGAGGGCTTGTGGGAGTCTGTACCCTTCATATGCATATTCTGGGGATAAAAGTTATGAAGCTTGGTGGCAAGCACCTTTACCCACTGAGTGGTCTTACCATTTCATTACATATTCAGAGGACTGATTTTTCGTTGATTCTGAGTCAATGGAAATAGGGCAGGCCCAGGAGTTTATGTTTGTTACAAGTGCCTACACCACTTACCCACATTCCCAGAGAGCAATCGCACATGGTTGGACCAAAGGCCACATTTGAGGATACACTAATCTAATCTGTCTTCTCTACAGAGTACAGAAATAAAGTCTTAGAAAGTTGAGAGACTTGTTCTCAGTCTGCTTGTGTGTGTGTGTGTGTGTGTGTGTGTGTGTGTGTGTGTGTGTGCTCGAGTGTGCACATCCGCGTGCATTTTCAAGCATGTGAGTTGAGGGGTGGGGTGTGGGGAGTGGGGAGTGGGAGTGGGCCAGCACATCTCATAACTGTGCAGCAAATTTCCCCACTAGAGCATACACTATTATTTTAGTGTCTAGTTACATCATGAACTAAAGATACAAACCACCAGCTTAAAGTTTCTTTATTTGTAGTAACCTCTGTTTCTCACAAATGGTTTTCAGATGTTTGGGAATTGCCTCAACTCAGTCACTCTGTAGCAGGGGACGGAGCTGAGAAAGGGAGAGGGAAGCCCTCCACCCTGACCCACCTTCACGTGACCTGTTGGAAACAGGCTTCTGGGTATTTTCCCCTGGAGGCATCATGCCCTGGAAGATTAACAGATACTGATTTAGAAAAGCATCCAAAGCCTCCAGGAACCTGACACTCGATGAAACGTGGTACGTGCCTCTGAACACCTTCTCTCCACATGTGCAGCTCAGCAACTGTTGCTGGGTTCTTGGAGGCGAGGAAGGAAATATTTTGTGAGCCATTATTTAGGATGCTCTCAGCTCTTCCACAAACCAGCCAAACAAAATACACATATACACTCCTCGTGCATGGTATCACTCGGGTTGTGAGTATCTGGGAAGACATCTTAGGACCCTGTTAAAATCTTGTACATTTTATGAAAAATGATCACTGGGAAAATTCTTTTAGGAGTTAAGGTTGTTTGTTATTAGGTACTTTTGTAGATGTCAGCTGAAACCAAATACTCATATTTATAAATTTCTCTCTGAAGTTTGCATGTACTAGAGAGGCTGGGATATGTAGCAAGCAGGTGTGGTAGCTCACCACAAACACAGTGTAGCTTCCATGCGGCCACATGTGGGTGGATAGTGT
Source organism: Apodemus agrarius (assembly GCA_964023405.1). Lineage (NCBI taxonomy): Eukaryota > Metazoa > Chordata > Mammalia > Rodentia > Muridae > Apodemus > Apodemus agrarius. The sequence goes on along the minus strand of OZ030009.1, from coordinate 69,030,178 downwards.
TGGGACAATGTTCCTTGCTGGTGGAAGCTCTATCTCAACCCACAGGTGACAGGCCATGGAGGGAGCGGACTGTGCTGCTCTAGGTAGACCTTCCATTGAGAGGTCAGGGGTCCGGCTCTGATCACAGCTCATTGCCCAAATCAAGTTTAAGAGGGTGCTAAGTATCATGTTATTCCAGGGACACTGCAATTCATGCTTTGGCTTCATTTGCATTAGCTTTTCAAGGCATCCAGAGTGTTTTCTAGATGTTTCTGTTTTTTCCCCATGTATACTTTAGAATAAATGACCTAATGCTACTGAACAAGCATTTAAAATGAACTTTGACACTCATAAACCAAAAATATATACAATTTAAAACTTATGTCACAACCATTGTTTTCTGTTTTAACTATTTGTTTTGGAAGCTCGAGGACAATTTTATTAGAGTTTGAAAGACCCTCACCTACAACCCTAGGGCACGCATGTTGTAAATCTCTGCAGCTTCCTGGAGGAGGGGCATGAAATAAAGAAGAAAAAATGCTATGATATGTAAGTTACTAGCATGGAGGTCTACCAATTAGCAGTAAACAGCCATGCTGGGTGGGTTGGGTAGGGGGAAGTGCTTTAGAGAAAAGGTAAGGTAACTCCAGGTAACAGGAAAAGTATGTTATGATTCTAGCTAACATCAAAAAGAAAGAGACAGGAAGAATAGCTAGCTAACTAGATAGATAGATGGGTAAGTAAATAAATAGATTGATAGATAAATAAGTAAATAAATGAATTAATAAACGAGAGGAAAAGTTGCATCTTTGAGACAGAAAGGTGGGTAGACTCAGAAGAACTTACTGGCAGCTTAGCTTGCAGGGACTGTGTTAGTGGGGAGGGTGGGAACTCTGGGAAGAGAAGGTACAGTATCTCATTAAAGAAGCAATTATTTCACCCATCTCTTTAGCATGGACTAAACCAACTCTCCCTTTCTAGAGGTGGTCCTGCTTTCCTAGGGCATGGTCCCCTAACCAGGCCATGATCCATATCCAACTAGAATGTTAGGTCTCTACCTAAGCCAGATTAGGCTAGCTCGTTTCTTTATCAGTTTTCCATCAACATATTTTTATTACTGCCGTAACATAGGAGACATTACCCTACAATAATTTAGGAACCAGGTTAGGGATCAGAGGCCCCAAATATTTCAGGTATCTCTGGCCATTGGCAAGGATGAGGATGCCAAGGGGCTAAGAACATTTCTGACTCTTAGCCAAAAAAGAGACTGGTTACTTGGGGTATATTTTTCGAGAAACTGTCTAGCTATTTTCTGCCTCTTATTCTTCTTATTCTGTTCTCTGAGGTGGTAACTCTAGCTGCCATTATAAGTTTCTTCAACAGCCTAAGGAATTAGTTCCAAAACTTTGGCACTAGTCTGCATGAGATGTTGTTTAGAAAGCCGTTTCTCATGAGTGATTTCTTCTTGATAAGGAAAATGTTACTCAGATATAGGACATCACAACCTTGGCTCAATTCAACACTGCAGTGCTTATCTGGAGTCAAGAAAGGCAAACCTGCTGTTGCTTTGACCTAAAAAATTAATTGTTGGTTAAATTTCTTCTAACTCTAGAAGCTGGCTGGGAGGCACTTCATACTGTGATTCTAAATCTTACAACAGCTAAAACAAATGACTGAAGATAGATCCTGGTCTCATCTCCCTGGACATGCTATTGGATACCAAAGAAAACAAAGTAGGAGAAGCCCAATGGACTGATGCCCTTGTGAGCACACCAAGAGATGTGAATAGACATTGAAGACTTAAGTTATAGCCTTTGTTCTAACCACTCCTTTTCCCTGATTGGGGCTTGAAATACTAATAGCTCTTCCTTTTCTTCTCTCTCATAGCTCTGTCCCCTCTCCACACCAGTCCCGGACTTCCTTTGTACCCTATACTTGGAAGTTACACAATAAAAATCATGGATGCACTGTGGGATCTTTTCAAATGGCTCAGTGTAAGAGTACCTCAAATGCCACACTATGGGTTGCTCCTTCTGTATTGAAGAGGTCATATTATCAAGTCAGTTTCTTAACCATTCCTAAATGCCCTATTCAGGGTGTTAAGTATATTGATTAACCACCCATCTTCAGAGCATTCATTACCTTGCAAAGTTGAAATTGTATCCACTGAACAATGCCACCTCCTGACAACTGCCATTCTATTTTCTCTGTCTCTGAATTTGCTATCTGAGGTTCATTCTATAAGGAAAATAATACAGTATTTTATATCATGGAACTGGCTTATTTGTTTAACATGTCCATATAATACATGGTATAACTGGTACCAACATTTGTTTTCTTTGGAAGCATGTACCAGGATTTCTTTCCTTTGGAGGCTATTACTCCACCATACATCATTTTATTCATGTTTTCATTTGTTGGTGGACAGTGGGTTACTTTTGTGTAAGACTGCTAGACAGATCAGCATTCCATTTCATCTTATATTCAAATTCATTTTTTATGTACAAGAAGTGACACTGGGCTTTGAAGATGTATAGTTTTCAATTTTTTTGCTATCCTAAGACATGACAATTTTTCTTTAAAATATGGAACTAATGGGCTCTTCTTGGAAATCTAATTGTTGAAATGAAATCTCTGTGACATTTTACCCACTTCTTGGAAATTCAACCAAATCCACAGAACCAAGAACTCTCATGTTTTACATTAATTGCAATCTGCAAGAGTATGTGATGATGCTATTCTTTCCTTCTTGTATGATCCAGAATTATGAAAGAAAGAAATAACACATTTCTGTGTGTATTTTACTCTTACTGCATGTAGGGAGGTGAACCATGAATGAATATGCTTAATACAGGCGCATTACTTTTGTTATGGCATGGCATGGTACTGACTGAGATATGGGTGGGACACATACCGGAAGGGAAGGAGGTTAATTACATGACTTTGAACACATTAGTCAGGAATCTTTTGAGACTTATTTAAAATCCATAGAATGCAAACTTGTATTACACATTTTAGTGGATTGATACCATTTAAGCATAAGGAGATTGGTAATTCACTCTGTGAGCTTTTATCTGCTTGTTTTATATTCTTAAATTCTTCCATCCTCTCTTGTTTATTTTTGTGAGTTAGATGTCTCTGTGTTGGTAATGCTTTCTTCACTTTCCTTTATTGTCTTAGTTAGGGATGCTATTACTGTGATAAAACACCATGACTAAAGCAACTTGGGAAGGAGAGGGTTTATTCCATTCACAGTTTCATATAGCAGTTCATTATCAAAAGCAATGAGGGCAGGAACCCAAGCAGGACAGGAACCTGGAGGCAAGAGCAAATTCAGAAGCCATGGAGGAGTGTTGCTTACTGGCTTGCTCCAGATGGCTTGCTCAGCCTGCTTTCCTATAGAATCAATGACCACTATGCCCAGAAAAGGCATCACCCACAATGGACTGGACACTACCCCATCAATCCCCCATCAATTAAGAAAATGTCCTCCAGGCTTGCCTACAGCCTGATCTTATGGAGGCATGTTCTTAATTGAGGCTCCCTCCTCTCAGATGACTTTAGGTTGTATCAAGTTAACATAAACCTCTCTAGCACATTTATGTGTTTGCCTTACTAGTAAGTCAGGCAGTATATCTTTTGTAGTCATCTTTTTTAATTTAAGTGGTACCATTTTGTTTGTTTGTTTGTTTGAGAAAATTTCCTGCTATGTAGCCCAGGCTAGCTTGGCATTTGAATTTGTCCAGCCCCAATCTTTTCATGCTGAAATTTTAGATCTATACCACCATGCTCAGCTAACTTTCCTTCTGATGGTTTAAGTATACTACAATTTGGAGAGGCTTTTACTTGTGTAGGACTATTAAGCATCTTTTAAGCTTTTGAAATTCTTGGACCTATATGTATACATCTTTCTCAGCACATAGCAAATTTTCTGAAATTATGTTTTTGAATTGATACTCTATGGCATTTCCTATCACTTCTCATGGATCCTCCACTATGACCTTAAGAGGGTCAAGTTTGTTCCTAATCCAGGGGTTTAACATCATCTTTTCTCTATTTAGAGGCTATTTACTTATTGCTTATTATTGTGTGTTCATCTCTCTGGCCCAGAGATTAAATATTCCCTTCAAAATCCTGACCTTCAGAGTCTTATCACAGTTGGCATCGGCTCTCTTTTATTGCTTCATCTAAATACCCAACTGTGATATTTGTAATTTACAGTGATACTTCTTTGTGGATTCTGGTCAAGTCTGCCATCCCCAACAGTTTTGAAACTGAGCTAGAGGCCTAGCTTGCTGTCTATCCCATATATGCTGTGTCCATTTGGATAAAAATGGTCCACACATGCTACATACTCCCTGCTATAACGAGAATGGACCAAACATCTAAAACTTGAAGTAAGTCCCCATTTACATACTTTCTTTTATAAGAGTTGCCTTGGTCATAAGGTCTCTTCACAGCATTATAACAGTGACTAAGACATATGCCATATCTAGCTTCATGAATAGACTGGTGGATAAAGAAGTAACTAAATATTGTTTTTTAAACTATGTAGTGACAAAAATATCCTAAAGTTAGTTTTGTTTATAAAACAAATTCAAAGCCTGTTAATCACAGCAGTGTCTAAGTTAATGTATTAGTTCAAGAAATAATAGCCATGTACAATTATGGCAAAAAATAAATTGATATTCTTAAATGGTTTTCCTGGGAACATATGAAATCATATTTACAATCAATTTACAAAGCTCAAGGAGAGGTCATTCAGGGATCTGGTTGTTAGTTCCCTGTGTCGCCCTGGTGCCTGGTGGAGGAAGAGAATGTTGAATGGGTGGTATGGTAATCAGGGAGTGGAATGTGTAACTTCTGCCTACATTTGGTATTTTTATTCCTCAGCAAATTCCAATAGGACCTCAGTCCTAATACCCCCATAAGGACTCTATTCCATCACCAGAGTTCCCAGCCACAGAGCTCATGAGAGCATCTGCAAGTTCAGAAGGTCACTCAAACCACAGTACACTTATAAAGTCATACAGTACACTTGTAAAGTCATACATACATACATACCACATACACACATACAAATATACATACATACACACATACATACATACATACAAATATACATACATACACATTACATACATACATATATACATACATACACATTACATACATACATACAAATATACACACATATGTACATATATACATATATACATACATACATAAGAATGCAGTTGATGCCTGGATACAAATGGCTTGACAAGTCACGAATATAGGAGTTAAGTAATTAAGAATAAGTAGTTAAGTAATCCAAGACTCAGAGAGTAGGGACTATTGAAAACCTTAGCAGTAGAGTTATAGTTTAGAATTTTTTTTTGCCTGCGTCATCATTTAAAATTGTAAAGTAAAACATGATGGTATGTGGTAGAGGGAAGTGGGTGAGAAATACTCTCTCTGTAGTATGAACCTGAGCAAAAGAACTCCTTGCCAGGCTCTTCTTGTATAGCTGTGTTCATGATAGGCACAGATTAGCATCTTGCTAGCTGAATGCAAGCCCAGAGAGGCCTCTGCCTGGGCTTCTGGCACCATTGTCCTTAATAAATAGAGCATTTTTTACCAATGGGCTATTTTCAGATCTCAAATCACCTGATAAGTCTTAGGCTTTTGATGAGCTACACATAAAGGCCAGTGCTCCATCTCATGGGACTGTTCATAAAATAATGTCTGTTTGTTTAAAGAAGAAAAAAAAAGAGGCCCATTGCATGTCTGCTTCGTAATACAGTTGTAAGCGATCTGTGAAGTGACAGTGCTGTAGTTCCGTGTGAGCCAAAGGTACCCTGGCCCTTCTTTCCTTTGCTAGGGAATAGGAGCAGAAATTTGAGCTGAGTGTTTCCTCTGTAGCTTTTGAGCCTCCCCCACCCGTCTCTTTCAGAAAACTCATTTATTTAGCAGGAAAAAAGTATTCCGAGCTTGTGTATTTAAGGAGGCATTGTCAGCTATACTGAGGAGCTCTTGAGAAATTCCCTTGTATCATCTAACTAAGTCTTACCTTGCTGTCTTTTCTGAATGATCTTAGGGAGACCCATTTGGAGACAAGCCACAGCCCCCAAACCTTGTATACTTTTAATTCAAAAGTTTCAAAAAAGTTAATTTGCAAATTGGATATTTTTACAGAGGCTGACCTTATTTGACAGCTTATTTGAGATGTCTTTTTCTCTTAACCTCTGGCAGAAGGTGGCATTCCAGGCCACCACCATCCTGCTTCTTGTGCTTCCCATGAAGCTGAAAGTAATTTCATCGACATTTACCAGAAAGTTATCCCAGTTCCCTAAGCATGTTGTCTTATGACAGGTAAGGATATTTGTGCCAAGATCCACTGAGAATCAGAGCTAGACAAAACTTAATTTTCAAACCCAAGGATCTATAGATTGTAACATTCTTGCAGCTTTGATTATTTGAAACAAGTTAGTAGATCATCATCTTTTCCTGTGCATTCTAAAAAATGGTTTCACTTAAATCTGTAGATGCTCTAAATGCTGTCTGGAGAGGGCTCATCCGTATTCCTACAGACTGGAGCATTTGAATTGCATTTGACTCCAGTCCACTTGTGAGCCTCTTTGGCCATCTCTGGCAGTATGCCCTTCCTGGACATTTTTTTTAGGGGAAATTAGATTTTTTTTATTTTCTATATTCTTTGTTTACATTCTGAAGGCTTTCCCCTTTCCCAGTTCCCTCCTCACCATATGTCCCATATGTCCTCTTCCACCCCCCCCCCCCCCGCCTATTCCCCAATCACCACCCCACCATTTCTCTGCTCTATTCTGGTACTCTCCTACAAAACTGGATCCAGTCCTTTCAGGACCAGGATCCTCTCCTTCCTTCTTCTTGGGAATCTTTTGACTTGCTAATTGTGCCTTGAGTATTCAGAGCTTCTGGGCTCATTAATATCCACTTATCAGTGATTGCATTTCATGTGTATTCTTTTGTGATTGGGTTAACTCACTTAGGATGATATTTTCCAGATCCAACCATTTGCCTACAAATTGCATGAATTCATTATTTTTAATTGCTGAGTAGTATTCCATTGTATAAATATACCACATTTTCTGTATCCATTCCTCCTTTGAGGGACGTCTGGGCTCCTTCCAACTACTGGCTATTATAAATAAGGCTGCTATGAACATAGTGGAGCATGTGTCTTTATTGTATGCAGGGGAATCCTCTGGGTATATGCCCAGGAGTGGTATGCCAGGGTCCTCTGGAAGTGTCATGCCCAATTTTCTGAGGAACCGCCAGACTGATTTCCAGAGCGGTTGTACCATCTTGTAGTCCCACCAACAGTGCTTCCTGGACATTTTTAAGTTTTCCCCTAAGCAGATTACTTCGCAAGTCTGAATGCTAGTTGGTGGGATTTGGGGAGTCTGTCGGTCACTCAAAGCTCCATGTCTCTTCCTTGAAGTTGTACTGCTACATTGTGGTCTCTGTAGCCTCTGAGAGCTGAGCCGGTACTTCCAGAGCCACTGGCCATTCTTCTATCAGCTGCTGGAATGGGGCTGCCTTAGTCACTGCTCTGTTGCTGTGAAGAAACAACATGGCCAAGGAATTCTTATAAAGAAAAGCATTTTTATTGGTGGCTTGCTTACAGTTTCAGAGGCTTAGTCCACTATTATCCTGGCAGGAAGCATGAGAGTAGGCAGGTGTGCTACTGGAGAAATAGTTGAGAGCATCATCTTAGTCAGCAAGCAGAGAGGCAGGGGTAGAGAAACTGGGCTAGCATGAGCTTTTAAAACCCCAATGACCTTTGGTTGAAAGTCAGTTTTATCCGATATTAGAATAGCTACTCCAGCTTGTTTCCTGGGACCATTTGCTTGGAGAATTCTTTCCAGCCTTTTCCTTTGAAATAGTGTTTGTCTTTGACACTGAGGTGTGTTTCCTGTATGCAGCAAAATGGTTGGTCCTGTTTATGTAGCCACTCTGTTAGTCTATGTCTTTTTATTGGGGAATTGAGTCCATTGATGTTAAGAGATATTAAGGAATACTGATTGTTGCTTCCTGTTATTTTTATATTATTTTTATGTTTATATGGTTATCTTCTTTTGGTTTTGTTGAAAGAAGATTACTATCTTGCTTTTTCTAGGGTGTAGTTGCCCTCCTTATATTGGTGTTTTCAATCTTTTATTCTTTGTAGGGGTGGATTTGTGGAAGATATTGTGTAAATTTGGATTTTTCATGGAATATATTGGTTTCTCCATCTATGGTGATTGAGAAATTTGTTGGGCATAATAGTCTGGGCTGGCATTTGTGTTCTCTTAGGGTCTGTATGAGATCTTCCCAGGATCTTCTTGCTTTCATGGTCTCTGGTGAGAAGTCTGGTGTAATTCTGATAGGTCTTCCTTTATATGTGACTTGACCCTTTTCCCTTACTGCTTTTAATATTCTTTCTCTGTTTAGTACACAATGGAATACTACTTAGCTATTAAAAACAATGAATTCATGAAATTCTTAGGCAAATGGGTGGAACTGGAAAACATCATCCTGAGTGAGGTAACCCAATCACAAAAGAATATACATGGTGTGCACTCACTGATAAGTGGATATTAACCCAGAAGTTTGGAATACCCAAGGCACAATTCACAGATCAAATAAGGCTCAAGAAGAAGGAAGATACTCTGGTCTTTCTTAGAAGGGGGGAACAAAATACCCACAGAAGGAGATACAGAGACAAAGTGTGGAGAAGAGTCTTAGGTAAAGATCATTCAGAGAGTGCCCCACCTAGGGATCCATCCCACATTTACAAAACCCAGGCACTATTGTGGATGCCCACAAGTGCTTGCTGATCAGAATCTGATATGGCTGTCACCTGGAAGGCTCTTCTAGTGCATGACAAAAACAGAAGGGGGACACTTTCACCTAGACATTGAACTGAGCACAGGGTCCCCAATGGAGGGGCTAGAGAAAGGACCCAAGGAGCTGAAGGGGTTTGCAGCCCCATAGGAGGAACAACAATATGAGCCACTCAGTATCTCCAGAGCTCCCAGGGACTAAACCATCAACCAAAGCATACACATGGACTTACCCATGGCTTCAGCTGCATAGGCAGCAGAGGATGGCCTTGTTGGACATCAAAGGGAGGAGAGGCCCTTGGTCCTGGGAAGGCTCAATGCAGCAGTGTAGGGGAATACCAGGACAGGGGAGTGGGAGTGGGTTTACTGGGGAACAGGGAGAGGGGAGATGGGTTATGGAATTTTCAGGGGGAGAAACCAGGAAAGGGGACCTTTGAAATGTAAATAAAGAATGTATCTAATAAAAATAAAAATAATAACCATCCTCAGTCACATGCTTTCTCCAACAAGGCCACCTGGCACACTTTACTTACTTCCAAATTTCAGTGCCTCACTTTCATTATCCTCCCCCCTCCACAAAACCACAAAAAAATCCACTGTTAAGCACTGCAAGACACCAAACTTATCCCTCCATCCTCAAGTCTATTTTGTGGGGTTTGGTGGGGACAAAGACATTTTCCATAAAGGTGGGGATGGTTTTTATTTTGACAATCTAATAGTCAGATAATTGTTATCCAAACTGTGCTTTTTTTGTATTAAGACATATGTAAGGAGTCTACAAGCCTGGTGGAATTCCTTAAGCCTTATAGCCCAGGAAACTTCCTGTCCTGGGAGCTGACATTGATATTTTCCCAACATTACAGAGCAAGTTTCTGCAAGTGGTTTTAGTTCTTATTATCTGGAAGTTAAACATCATTTCTGTCTGCTTAATCACAAATGATCCATGGTTTCTGAGGACAGGACCAAATCTGATTAATTCTTGGGATCAAAGTGTGCTGAGCCTGGTGTGGCCCTGGTGAGGACAGAGTGATATGGCTCCTGCCCCTGGGACAAGGCCCTTATGTGAGCCTCTGGGAGTGTCAATGGCCGCTGTGGGCATAAGGCTTGTTTGGGTAATAATGTGCATATTTTCACATTCCTCAGAGCAACGTTCTCTCTGTTAATGTTAATGACTCCATGATAATTTGGTGCAGCATGAGCCCAGGAGGGGAAGGTGTGGCTAATGTCTCAGCAGAATGGTAAACAATGGTAAACACATGAGTTCGAAAATGTGTAACTTCTCAACTATGCAAAATATAAGGATGTAATATGAATTATGCTGAGCTTCCACAAATCTAAAGTAACAAAGGCAGACACTATGAGCCAGCTTATCAGAAAGATACAAAAGCAAACAGATTCCTGAGTTCAAGGGCAGCCTGGGACAGAGCCCAGGTGTGGTAGAAATGGTAATTTCAGGGCAGGGTTTCACCCAACTAGTTTATCATTTGTGCTTAATAAAGACACACAGAGATTTGAATTCTTTCAATGTTAAGAAAAAGATGTACGCTTACTGTCTCTTAAGAATCAAAGGGCTGGGGTCACAGGGTGCTGACTCAGAAGAAAGTCCAAAGGAAACCAGGAGTAGATGAGATTGCTATGTAAAATAAATGACTGGGCCTGAGTTCTGCAGGAGTTGAGCTATCCAGAGAATTATTTAGGATAAAAAGAGAACTACTTGGAGAATGGGCAGACACAGAAACAGACACACACACACAGAGAAAGGCAGACAGACACACAGACAGACACACACACAGAAGCAGAACATGAACAGAGAGATCTCTTAGAAGAGCAAGCAAGCAGAACATAGATGGAGAAATCTCTAAAGAGAAAGCAGAACATAGAGAGAAGCAGACTGGAAAAGTTGTATCAAGCAGAACACAGGTTGGGAACCACTGCCTTAGATGAAGTTATATGTGCTTCTTATACATTCTATAAAAAATGCCACAAACATAAAATGGCTTAAACCAAGAAAGCAACAGAACCCCAAACTGTAGATGTGAGAGCAGTGACGCAGGGGGTCATGAGTTAGAGGCCTGCCCATGCTGTAGCAAGATCTAGTAGCAAGCAACAGGAAAGAAAGCAGTAAAAATTATAACAGCCCATGTCAGCTCATGGGAATATAAAAACAGTAGGCACCATGAGCTTCCTTGCCTCCTCTGTAGGCCCTGGGGGAAGAGTCTGTTCTTTGTCCCTTTCAGTTTCTGATCGTTGGCTTTGCGGACAGGTCATTCCAACCTCTGCCTCTGTCTTAGGCACTTTTCTGATTCTTGTTATACACTTAGAACTCCTTCGAATAATCTTACACAATCCTGTGCATCTGAGCATCCTTGGCCACTCCTGAGGATCTTGATCAGGAGGGTGAGGTGTGGCCGTTGGGAGACCTACCTGTTCAGCCTACTGGATAATTTTGTGCCTGGTGGTTTCTCCCCTCAGGAGCACTGTGCTTCAGAGGTGTGTGGTTCTCTTTCACTCAGGACTGTCTGCCCCTGGTTTTTGTTCTTGTCTCTGTAATGCTGGATGGATAGCTTTGATATTGGCAGTCTGTGTCATTACTAGTGAGCTGTATGTGGTCTGACGTCACGACATTACTGCTGCTCCCAGGTATTTCACTTAAAGACAACTCAGTGACCCACTGGCTCAGACCAGACGCCCTGCAGTTGTTCCTGACTCTTGTTTCTCTCACAGGCCACACTTGATCCCCAGCAGTGAATTTGGCTAAGCCATGTCTTGCCTTAATTACTGGAAAGGTCCCTCTTAACTAGCCTTGGCTTCTCACATACTCTTCCCAGAATGCAATCTGGGTGATTTGTTAACACGGGCTAGGGCATGTCTTCATTTTAGATACCCTCCCATGATTTCCAAACTCCCCAGTGGTTTATAACACCCTATCTATCAGTCTGGCCACCTCTGTGATCTACTCTTCTGTTCTCACTTTTACAAATTCTTCTCCATTCATTGGTCTTTCTGCTATTTCTCAAACCTGACAGATGTACCTCAAAGCTGTGCATTTGGTATTTATGCCTTGAAACAAACCAAAACTCTGATTTACTCAGCCTACCCTTTCTATTTGGTGATAAATAAACACAAGACACCTTTTCTAAGAATAATTCCATTCTCTTAACTATGTAATTGTATTCCTGTTTGAAATGTGTCTACATATAAACCAGCACGCCTTATTTCCCTCTATGGATTTATTATCTCTTCTCCTTGAAATTATACACAATACATGGAATCCACATTTTCTTAGCTTTTAAACAGCCATGCCATCCCATTTGTTGATAATGGTCCGTTTGGCTCTACCTATTATGGTATTCTCTGTATTTGATGGCTCTTGAACTCAAAGCGGATTGAATTTAGACATAATATCATTAGAATACATAGATGTTGAGACATGCCAATGACCAAGCCTTCTCTCCATTAGAGCCTGGGGCAGGGGACAGAGGCCCAGCAGGGCAACCTATGATGGGCAGGGCAGCTTCAGACAAGCTTTGAAATTTGGGAGGCTTGTGCTGGTTATCTGTAAAGAAAAGAGGACTGAAAAGTTGATTTCTTTGGCCCTGTCATCCCTGACAAGCAAGCTATCAAGGTGCATAGGGCCACATCTCAGGTGGTAAATACCTACTTGGTCATATTGTGACCATCTCTTTTCTTACTTATTCTTAGCCAGCATTCAATTTTTCCACCCAACAAAGGCACCAGAGGCTTAGGGGCAGTGACCACCCTTGCCTTCTGCCAGATATCTCTCCACCCTAGCCACGGCCTGCAGAGATGCGTTTTTTTTGGTCAAAATTTGGCGTACCTCATTCCCCTTCTTCAAATAAAACTTAAGGTACTCTCTTGAAGAGTGAGAAGCTGCCAGTGGTTTTGGCAGTGAGTTTTATAGTTTTTGATGTGTTCCATGTGACTTTTGGTACAGGGGCAGTAGGTTAGAGTAGGTTGTGTGAGATGATTCCCATGGGTTTCCCTTCTACTTGCTGGCATGTGGAAGCGAATGATTTGCCCTCAGGGGAGATGTCTACCCGCACAGTATATACTGGCTGCTTTGGTGTCTACAGGGTTTAACTCTCGGCAGCCTATCTATTTTATCCAAGGCTGCAGTGAGACCCTCAGAGCCCTCTGGTCGCACATCCTGAGTCCAGTCTTGCAAGTATATTCCTGGAATGACGTTGAAACTAGGAAAGAGGAACAAGCCTAGGAAGGCATTGTTGTGTGTGTGGCAGGAGCCCACTCGACCTCCTCAAATTTATTTATTTAGTTTTGAAAGTTTTGATATTATATTTCTCCCTCCACACTCTTTGAAATACCCTGCCTTGCTCTCTTTCACAGTCATGGCCTCTTTTCCTCACCAATGGTCCCTGGGCTTGGGGGGAGGGGGTTGAGGCGGGGGTGGGGGCTGGGACTTCTCTTGTAGATGTTGTTAATCTGAAAGCACCCAGGAGTTGGGCTGGATTTGAACTCACATCGTTTGTGTTGCTGTGCAGATTTTGCTGTTGCTGCCCTCTGCCTCTTTGTCACAGCTCCTTCCATGCAGAGCTCTCCTGAGTTAATATTGTTTGGGCAAGACCTGAGTTCACGATTCTGTATCGTTGTTTCTAGGGAGGAACAGAAGTGGATCTCTACTTTTAAACAATCTTATAAACTTGGGTAATGTTAACCGTGTGCATGTGGAATGGGGCTTGGAGTACTTGATTTAAAACCCATTTGTTTAAGAAATTTCAATAAATGTTTAAGAAAGCTGACATAAGTTGAGACTCATTCTACATTATATATTATAATGTATATCACAATAATGCTTCCTTATTTTTCTTTTACTTAAAATATAGGCAAACACAGTATCCTACTAACATAACACATCTATACCTTAGGGGAGAATAAAGGTTCTGTACTGGCTAGTTTGGTGTGTCAACTTGACACAGGCTGGAGTTATCATAGGAAAAGGAGCTTCAGTTGGGGAAGTGCCTCTATGAGATCCAGCTGTGGGGCATTTTCTCAATTAGTGATCAACTGGGGGAAGGACCCTTGTGGGTGGTACCATCTTTGGGCTGGTATTCTTGGGTCCTTTAAGAGAGCGGGCTGAGCAAGCCAGGGGAAGCAAGCCAGTAAGGAACATCCCTCCATGGCCTCTGCATCAGCTCCTGCTTCTGACCTGCTTGAGTTCCAGTCCTGACTTCCTTTGGTAATGAACAGCTGTGTGGAAATGTAAGCTCAATAAACCCTTTCCTCCCCAACTTGCCTCTTGGTCATGATGTTTGTGCAGGAATAGAAACCCTGACTAAGACAGGTTCTAAGACCTCTGTTTAATCTGTGAGGATCTTGAGACTTGGATTCAAATGATAGCGTTGTAACATTCATGTGCATTTATATTGTGACTTGGTACACCTGCTTGCTTTGAAGAGTAGAAGTAATAGAAATCTAAGTAGAGGAGAAAGTGGTGTAGACACTGGTGACTTCTCTAGTGATATCCTCATGAGTTAAGCAAAAATGATCAGAAACAGATGGCTTCGTTCGTCTCACTCCCCCCCCCATACTCAAAATACACATGGGCTTAAAAACCGAGGGAAACTATGCTTGGGAAAAGTGTTCTTTGTTAACGTCGAATGTTTGAATTATAATTTAAGAATTTCAGAGGTTCCAGTAAGTAGTTTTGTGCACTCATCTCTAATTTAGATAGGGTGTGTGCAGGAGTTGAGCATTTAAACTATGCTGTGGTGCTGCAGTCAGGGAGGTGGAACAGTCCTGTAAAATGACATAAGGCACTTGGGCCTTATGTGCAAACTCGTTTCACATGGGTTCTTGGGTATTGAGTAACATGAGTTTTGTGTAATTTGACTCTTGGAAAATTTGTAAGGTTTTTGCCTCAGTCTCTGTGCATGAAAGTGCAAACAGTTTTAGAGAGATGCCTCCAGGTGCTTGCGGGGCATCCTTCCTCTGTCTTTCTGCCAAGGGCAGGATGTCATCTCCATGACTGTATGGTCTACTGGCTCTCCTTTGATGTCACAGGTTTGATCACAGCCCTATTCCCAATAGCTGACCAGGTGTTCCTAGGAGCCGTAAGGACTGCAGAAGGGCATCACTGGGCCTTTGGAAAAACCTAGCTAGCCCAGAGCTAAGCTATGAGAGTCCTAGGCAGCCTTTCTGACAACATCCTTCCTTGTTTGCTTGGTGTATCTTTTCTCAGCTCTTCAAAAAACAATGGGAACAGTGAGATTTTGAGGCACAGTTTCTATTTGTTTTGGGTATGAAGATATTATAAGTGAATATGTAGTATGTTTGCTAACTGAATTGCTTTCTCATGACAGACTACCACCCAAGCTCATACAAAAAAGATTTCTTTCTTTCCTTCCTTCCTTCCTTCCTTCCTTCCTTCCTTCCTTCCTTCCTTTCTTCCTTCCTTTCTACCTTCCTTCCATCCCTCCTTCCCTCCCTCCCTCCTTCCCTTCATCCCTTCCTTCTTCTCTTCTCTTCTCTTCTCTTCTCTTCTCTTCTCTTCTCTTCTCTTCTCTTCTCTTCTCTTCTCTTCTCTTCTCTTCTCCTTTCCTCTCCTCTCCTCTCCTCTCCTCTCCTCTCCTCTCCTCTCCTCTCCTCTCCTCTCCTCTCCTCTCCTCTCCTCTGTTCTCTTCTCTTCTCTTCTCTTCTCTTCTCTTCTCTTCTCTTCTCTTCTCTTCTCTTCTCTCCTCTTTTCTCTCTCTTTCTTTTGTTCTTTCTTTCTTATCATTTCAATGCTTTTCTGTCTATTGTTTTGGCTCTAATTGGGAGAAAAATTATCTCTGCCCTTATTGACAATCTCTCTGCACTGATTGCCCATTGAATACCCCCATTTCTTCTCTTTAATTGGGTCTGATTTTCATTGCTAAGTGTGACATAGTTTTGTAAATTTTATACTTAGACTATAAAGGACTACATACAGTACAGGGTAAGTTTTCTAGTTTATCTTCGTTTAGTCCTGAGAAAATTAGTTATGCAAATTATTTTTCTTTTACACATTGATGGCTCTTTTTCCTCTGGGGAACAATTATTTCTTTTAGTATAAAGGTAGTGTTGCTTAACCTTTGTAAGTGCCACTATCTCATTAAAAAAAAAAGTCTTCAATAGCCGTGTCTAATTTCCAATTGATTTCTTCTTTCCTATTCAAACTTATCTTCTTTTGCTTGTTCTTACTTATGAATTACATTTTATACAACTCTAATATCTAAAATGTATCTTAAAATTTAAAATTTCTCTTACCAGTGTTTTTACATTGAATTCAAACAACTTAGAGATTCTTTTGAAAAAAGGTATAACCTGACATGGTAGTGTACACTTGTAATCTCAGCTACACTGGAGGCAGAGACAGGAGAATTATCAGAATCTTAATACAGAAAGAGTGTTAATAATGATGGTATATGACTTCATATGTAAGATTTCACCTCAAAGAAAGCTTTATTGTGTTTAATAAAAATAGATTATAATGAAGCTTACTATTATTGTTTTCAGGTAGTTTTTTTCTGTTTGGAGACAGGGTCTCACTGTGTAGTTTTGTAGGCCACGCTGGCTTCAAACTCAATCTAAAGATCACCTTGCTTCTGCCTCTGCTAGGATTCAGGTAGATTTCGAAGGTCTGCATTCCTCATTCCTTTATGTTAGAGGATATATTTTGAATACACATTATTAAAAATAAAAACCATGTAGTATTTTTGTCTTTTGAAAATGCATGACCTGAGGAAACTAGAGATGCATACATATGAGTAACATTTATCTGCTGTAGTGAATGCTTTACCCCCATTCCGGAGGCATGTGTAGTGGCACTGATATAGTCAGCCTAAGTAAGGAAGGCACCGTTGAGGAGTAACCTCACCCTTGATACTTCTTGACTGAGTGTAGAAATGGAGAGAACTAGGGTATTTTGTTTCTGTCATTGTGGGGATGGTGGGTATTAGAAAAGACCACAGTTGGAGAGGTGAGGCAGGAAGGCATTCTAAAGATCTGAGAAGGAAACAGGCTGATACAGCGGTAAAGCAGAGGTGGGAAGGAGAACAGATGTCTCTTTGCACCAGAATTTGGAAGCAGACTAATGATTCTAAGGGCTAGAGCTTGCCTGGGTTATCATGTAGCTTATGAAACAGAAATCTGGGAGAAACAAATCAATCTGGAGAACAGAGTTTAACTTTTCATATGATGAATTAGAATTGGCTGTATGTTTGATTCAGTAAGCTGTTTCATCCCTTGGTGTCCATGTCTGGGACATATACATGAAGGTGAAAGAACTATGGTAGTTTCAGGCCAAAATCACTCTAAAATTCATTGACAAATAATATGATAAACATCTCTGCTGGGACTATCTTTTAAAAATGGAAATATTTTTCATTTTTAAAAGATTTATTTTAAATTTTTATTTACATGTGTATATGCCACCTCTTGTATATTACTTGTGTGTGACTAATTGACAAGGCCAAAAGTGGGTGTGGGACACCCTGGAGTTGGAGTTACAGGTGGTCGTGAGCCAGCTGATGTTCTGAGAAGCAAGCGTGGGTCTTCTGTAAGAACAACAAATGCTCTTAATCACTGTGCCAATCTGTTTACACACATGACTTCATTCTCTGCGCCATTTTGAAGTTGTTTTCTTGTTGCATGTCATAAGAGAGAGAAGCCACTCATGGCTTGGTTTGGGCTGTTTGGGCAAGTGATCACCAAGCTGTGGGCTCTTGTATATTACCTCTTTCTCATCTGCTTCTTGTTAATTTAACTGGGCGAATATGAAGCTTCAACATCCTACTGTTGTCAGCCTGTGGCTGTGAAACTCATAGTTCTGTGGCCAGACTGCTGCAGTTAGCCAGTGTTACTTAAAAGCCTTGGAAGCTTTGATCTACCCTGGGAAAATATGTAGTTTATTCCCGACTTGAAGATATTCTATCTTACAATGTTTCCTTAAAGACTCCATACAATTTCTTAGGCAATCTCCAGCATTTATCCTATAAATGGGGAGAATAGTGTTTGTTTATTCTCGAATGTATCTCAGGTCTCATTTTGGAAATGGTACTGCATATAGTATCAGAGTTAAGAATGCATACTTGCCTAGTAATGTGTACAGGAAAGCATGTGTTAATTAAAAATACATTGCTGTCTTAATGTGTTCAGGCTACCCAGATGAGCTACCATAGAATGGCTTATGAGCAGCAAAAATATATTTCTCATGATTCTAGAGGTTTGGAAATCAGACACTGGCTAACTTGGTGCCAGGCGAGGGCCTGCTTCCTAACGCATAGGTGAGCAGCTCTGTCCTCACAGGAAGACAGGGGGAGGGGCAGGGCATCTCCTGGGATCTCTTTGGTGAGGTCACTCATCTCCTTCCTAGGCTTTATCTTCTTAAGCCATCATACTGGAAGTTAGCATTCAACATCTGAATTTGAGAAGATGAAATTTATTCCACATATAGAACTATTCT
This sequence comes from Apodemus agrarius, assembly GCA_964023405.1. Taxonomy (NCBI): domain Eukaryota; kingdom Metazoa; phylum Chordata; class Mammalia; order Rodentia; family Muridae; genus Apodemus; species Apodemus agrarius. Next base: position 69,011,893 of record OZ030009.1, on the reverse strand, counting down.
TTGCCTTTGTAGGTATTATATGAATCTTTGCCACTATATGAGGTTTACAATAGACAGATTCAAGGAGAATTATTATCCTATGGGCATAGAATATCTGTAATAATGAAAAATTTGGGAAAGAATGACATGATAATTTTAAATTTTTCAGTACATTTCACACCTATGAATTGTGCACTTGGAGTAATTCCTGATGGTATATAAAGTGGAAGTATGCAGTAAATATGTGTTTATATCCATTAATCCATTGCCTACTGCTTAAGTTAATTATCAAATTAATTCTAATTTGTGAATGCTTAGAAGTTGTAGTGGTTTGAATAGATTTGGCTCCCATAAACTCATATGTTTGAATGTTTGTCCCATGGAGAATGACACTATTAGGAGGTATGTCCTTGTTAGAATAGGTGTAGCTTTGTTGGAGGAAATATATTACTGTGGGAATGGGGTTATTGAGTTCCTATGCTTAAGCTCTGCCCAGAGTATATATCTTCAAAACACTACTGAACCTAAGGCTCAGGGAACATTGTAGAAAGAGGACAGAAAGATTGTAAGACCCAGAGAATCAAGAAGATTGTACTTTAAATGGCAAATCCATTTAAACATTGCAAATTCCCAAGTCTTTTTCAGTACTAAACCACGTGATATTCACTAGATATTATGTTTTTACCTATACTTCAGCTGTCCTATCAAATAAACTTTTGGCAGACTTCTCTCTTATACTGTGAGAGCTACAAAATTAAACCCAGGATCACTACCTGATAGGTTCATGTTGATTAACTCAGGTGATCTAATTTTGTGTCCTTTCATAATTATTCAGTATACTTATAATTTATTTGCACATATATCTCCCACATTTCTGCTTAAATTAATTAGAAAACCCACTAAGATCTTTGAGGACATAGCGCACCTCCTCAGAGATCACATTTTCTTCCTCACCTTGAGGACCTGGTTTAGCCCTGAGTCTAGTTATATTTCTAGAGGCAAATATGGGTAGGCTATGAGAGGCATGGTCATCATCTTGCTTGACATTTCATTCAGGGGAGGTAACTGCCAGTTCTGCAGTCAATGTAGGGCTAATTTCCCCAGTCAATACTTTAGTGGGTGTGCTGCCACTAAGTGCAGTGAAAAATGAAGAAAGGATGATCAAATGGACACAGCAAAGCAGATTGGGTGGACTGGGCTCTCTGGTGGAGAAACCACAGCTCCCTGGAGCTCAGTATGTTTATTATATATGGTTGAATAGGAAGGCGGCATTATTGCATACAGGAGAACAAAGAGATGGGGCTTGTGGTATACTGCTGAACACGGGGGCAGGCTTAGCTAATCTCAGTAGCATCTATCTCCATAGAGGAGCAGTCTCAGGCTGTAAACGTGATGGGGAAAGCTATGATGGACACTTTCTGTATACATTGTCAACATTTTTATTCAGACTCATGGAGGTGAAGGCTTTGACGCTCCCTTAGGTCTGAGGCACTGGGTTCATTGACATGGCCATCTCATCTCAACAACACACAGTCATTTAGGACTTCCCATATTCTCTCTAGATAGGGTTGCATTTTTTGATGAGAAGAAGGAGACCACTCACCTAGGAAAATGAACCCAGTGAAGCCAGTAAGAGTTTAAGCTCCCTGCCTCTTTTCATCTTTATTCTGAGTTATAGGACCTGACTCATTTTCCAGCCCATGCTTTTTAACTTCTAGGATGCTTCAAGGCTGGGTGTTTTTCATACATCCTTTATGCCAGCCAGTGACATGATAGAGGTTTCAGAAACTTGTGTCCTGTGGCTGCTGGAGAAAAGATTCTTTTCTGGGAGATGCTTAGAAATCTTTATATTGTTTATGTGTATCTCAAGCTGGGGTATTTTATCTCTGTGTGCATTTTTTCTTTGGTACTATATCCAGAAATGCTAGAAACTACAAGCCAGCATTTTATTCCTTACTTTCCCACAAATTCTCCAAAGTCTTACATACAGAGCCACCAAATTCCTTGCTTCCCATAATAGGTGAATGAAGCGCACCAAATGTAATTATCCTGAATAGTCCCTCAAATAGTTCACTTCATGGATTTTCAGTTCTTTCCATGCTATCAGGGAAATCTCTAGCAGCTTCAGGTTTTGTTGAGTTGGAGAACAAGTCCCAGATACCACCAAGCTCACAAATGTATCCTTACATTTCTGTTTCCCTAGTACCTGGCATCACAATCTTCTAATAATCAATTCTCCATAGGAATAGAACTGATAGAATGGGTATATATTAAAATGGGTATATATTAAAAAGAAATATATTCAACTGGCTTATACAGTACAGTTTCATAATCCAACAGAAGTTATCTTCATGCTGGAGAGTTTGTGAACATGATCACTGCTCAGTCCATGAAGCTGGATGAATTATCAATCCCACTGTGGGGTCTAAGGCTTAGAAGATTCCTGGAGAGGCTGAGTTCTGCAGTCTTGACTATAAAACTGAAGATCCAGATCTTTGATATTAGCAAAGGATAATATCAGCAATGGCAACTGTAACCTAAAACAGGTCATCAGCAGACATGGAAGCAAGTAGGAAAATGAAAACCTTTTCTTTCTAACTTTCTTATACCCAGTCTATACAACACTATATTTTGGGTGTACATACAACACTGTATTTTGGGTGTTTCCATTTCAGGTAACCTAATTAGAAGAGAGAATCTGTCATAGGCTTGTCCAGAGACTTGGCTCATTGGTGATTCTAGATCCTATCAAGTTTACAATATTAACTGCCATGCTCCTCCCAAACTATTTAGTGCAATTACTATAGTAATTGTGGCTTTAAAAAATTAAGAGAGAATTTAACTAGGTTTATAGTAATAGCCATGTGTTTCCTCCTAGGGTCTTAAATTCAATCAGCTATTATACATGTGTATAGAAGATGCCATTATTGCAGTTCACAGGCTTCACCGGATACTGTTGACTATTCTGTCAGAAACTCCCACAGCACTTTCCAGTACTGTGAAAACTAGCCAGTGGACAGGAAGCTTCCCGATCAGTACCAACTTGATTTCTCTATGTCCTGTGTCCAAAGTGTGTGGTGACTTCATCAACAGGGTCTTACCATCTAGTTCTTGTGCACAACCAAGAGCTGTGGTGACAGTCACAAGGTTCCAAGGGTGAGCACACTACTATTATTTTCCTAAATAAACAGTATCAAACTGTCTCCTAAATTCACATCTGTATAAATTGCTGTAGTGCTCAGTCCTCACTAGAGAAGTGTCTTTGTGCAGTGAATGGTGGTAGCTGATCAAAGTGAAGTGATTATGTGAACATTAGAGTGCTCACCTCAGATCAGGAATCTATCTTATCCACCTCCCGTGGCTTGGGGGCTGCCACAAAACAGAGGGAAGAAAGATTTGAAGAGCCAAAGACTCTGAAGGATCAGAGTGAAATAGTGTCTTCTGGCATAAAGGATTGCTGTGCTTGTGAACTCACAACAGCTGTGGCTGTCCCCACAAGATAAAAAAATAAAAAAAAGAAACAGAAAAGAGAAAACATGAAACTGGGCAGGGTGGGACAAGGAAAAAGTGGATCTGGGAGGAGTCAAGAGGACAAATGAGGAGGATATCTAATACTTTGTATACATTTATCAAATAATATGTTAAAATTTAAAATGAAATAAATTTAGTTTTAATTGAAAAGCTACCTTTTCAAATTACTTTTCAAAGTAAAAAAGAAAAAAATGGTTAGATAATATTGTAGAATAGCTATGGACCTAACATCTAGAATAAATAAACAATATAATTTCTTCCATTAGCTTCTTTTTCTAATCCAGATTTTTTTTCTGAAAAAAAAAAAAAACTATTGTGGGACCCTTGGGTTTCTTTCCATTTGTCCTTTAAACATGTATCTCTCACATTTATCTACATCCTATACATTACAGATATTTTATAACAGCATGAAACAATCTGTATTTTTATTAACATCCGTATTTATTGTATACAGTCATTTTGTGATCTATTTATATTGATGAAAAAGAGATATAGTTTCTGAGTTTTAATGATATATTTCCATTACATGAGTATATCACAGTTGAGGTATTTATCCACTGATAAACATGTAAGTTTCTATCCACTTGTGGTCACAATTGAAAGCAGATGGTACTGGGTAACTGGAGAGACTTTAATTAAAGGTCTCTTTACAACTATATGATATATTTTAGAGTAAAACTGAGAAGGGTACAATAACTCATGTAGCAATAGTTGTACCCATTACCCTGGTCCAAGGTGATTATTCTCCAGAGAATATCAAATGATGCCCAAGAAAAGGGGAGGGGAGGCCCCTGGTCCTGGAAAGGCTCAGTGTAGCAATGTAGGGGAATACTAGGACAGGGAAGCAGGAAGGGGTTGTTTGGGGAACAGGGGGAGGGAAGAGGGCTTATGGGACTTTCAGGGAGGGGGATCCAGGAAAGGGTAAATCATTTGAAATGTAAATGAAGAATATATCAAATAAAAAAAACAAAAAACAAAAGAACAAAAAAAAAGAATAAGGAAGACATTTGCCGTGCACCATTGTTCTCTGTATCTGCTACCATATGTCATGCTTAGAGGCCATCTTTGACATCCATTGTGTGAGTTTTCCACTGTGTACACAGAACTGTGAAGTTGCCTCACCTTGGGAGGCAGGTTTCTCTCTCTCTCTCTCTCTCTCTCTCTCTCTCTCTCTCTCTCTCTCTCTGTGTGTGTGTGTGTGTGTGTGTGTGTGTGTGTGTGAGTGTATGTAGTTGTCCTTCCCAGTGGTTCTATTCTTGCCAGTTCTACATAGTACTTCCTTTTCCTCACATCCTTGCCGGTGAACGACAAGTTGTTGCTGCCAAAATGATGATTTTGATGTGTTATCACAACAGGGTCACTCCACAACTCTTCTTGACTGGGGAGACACACCCTTTGTGTGTGGTTATAGGCAGTTTCCAGTGCTATTTACTGCCTTTGTTCACTCTCCTACTTTCTTGGTGACATATAGGCAGTCTTGATGGTGTGTGGATTCTGATACTTACTGTTTCTTTTCTTAAAACTTACAGTGCTAGGGACTCAACTCAGGGACTTGGGCATGCTGGACTCTCTTCTAGTATGAATATTGCCTTTTAACTGTCATTATAATGTTGTTGTGACATTTTACATCTTATGCCATCTTAGTTATGTGTTTCCTCTCTGAAACATTTTAGGTCTTGTTTCTGAACAAATTCCTAAATCTGAAGTGATAAAATACCCCTACAAAATATCTTTGGAGAGTTTTATTTTGTATTTGTAAACAGTTAATCTATTTGGGTTTTTTGTTTTTCTTTCTGTGAGGTAGAGAGCTAGTTGGTTATGGATGATTGTTGCACCAAGGAAATTTACTGGCTAAACTATTATTTGCCTCCTGAGTATAATCTTAGTTCCAATGTCTCAATTCTCACATAAGTATATGATTGTCTGCCTCTCTTTTCTGCTAAATTGGTCTTCTAGAATCTGCCTGAATATATAGCTGCATGTTTAAGTAACTACAGTTCAAATCTGTGCACAGTACAAATCTGATATAATAAACAGTATCTTCAAAGAAGGGTCTGTCCTTTTTCTCCCTTCCCTAAAATCTTTCTCAACTGCCTCTGTTCAGACCTTGACTCTTTCACATGGAGTGAAATGATGATACATTTGTCAGATTCTACAGAGCTTCTCTAGTCCAAGCTGGACTTGATCTCCTTGTACGGATGAGGATAACCTTGATTCTGATCCTCCTGCCACCGTTCTCACGTGCTGAGACTTGGGGTATATGCCACCACTCATGGCCTAGGAGACACTGGAAATCAAACCCAGGGATTTCTGTTTGCTAGGTTAGCACTCTACCAACTGAGTTAATTTCCAAGACCCTCCACAGAACGTTTTGATTGGCATTACAATGACTGCCTCCATTACCTGAGTGGGGGAGTGGGGTGGGGTAGAAGAGCACTTTTAACCAACTTCTGCCTGTGCAGAAAGCCACATCACAAGCCACACTGTGTTGCTGTCAATTCCATATGCCCTCCCTGCTGCTGTTAATGCTCAAGTGCATTTAACACCCCCCCATTTTCAAGAAATAAATACATGCTTGAGGCCTGATTTTTACTTGTATGGATTTTACACCCTGTTTTCAATATCTTTCACAAATTCTACAGAAAAATCGCAAATGGAGACTGGCCTTCATTGTTACAAGACAGTCTACTACGCTTAGACTAGCTTTAGCATCTCTAACAAGCAAATCCATTTCTGACAAATAATCATAGAGCTGTGCACATATATGAATCATAGGTATGCACTGACCAGTAAGCATTGCTTGTATGAGAATAATGAAGGCAGTGTGCATTATCCACTGGGCCTGTTGCAAAACCCAAGTATACACAGCCTTGAACCCTAATTAAAAAAAATACAACCCTTAAGGCTCCTAAGAATAAAAGCCCACAAATCTCATACTAATACAAATAGAAAATAACACAATTAGAGGGAACTCGAAAAACCCTGGAAGGTTCCTTCATATGAGCCAAGATAGGTGACCCTGTGGGCAACAATGTCAACAGTAGGAAAGGGGCATTTTTGTTTCTTACTTTATTTTCTACTTTGGGCTGAAGCCCAAATCTTGAAAAATTACAAATTTAGTATTGGAGACACAGTGATTGTTGGAATCTCAAATTTTATTATTATTTTTCATTTTAGAACTTTTACATCTGAAAGCCTTCAGTGAAAAGATTTTAAAAATGTTTACTGAAGTTTTCACAAATGACAGCTTAAACTCCCTGGGAAAATCCCAAATCATTCATTTTAAGGTCAAACATCCACAGTCATCTGTGTGACTACTATGCTACAATCAAACGCTTCCTTCCACAGAAAGTTAAATTTTTCCAGAATAAATATACCCTGCTTCTTGGTGTGATTCAAAGAACCATTAGGACACATGACTTCAGTGCTTTGCAGGAACATGATACAGACTTGCTTGATTACCCACATTTAGAGAATAACGTGAGCTGGGTTCTGTTTGTTTAGTTGTGCTGCTTGCCACAAATAGCAATGACTGCAGTACTGAACATGTTCATGGTACTGATAGAGTTGGCACTGTTTTTGGTAGTGTGTGCTCTTCTTAAAACCATGGAAATTCCTGAGATTGTATTGCATTTCCTTGAATCAAGTAAAAGGCTTGAAAAGAAGAGCAAAGCCAAGTCTGCAGTGAATTTCCTTCCTCATAGGAGGCCCTGTTGGCAGTATCCATGCCAATGGCTTGAGGACTGACACACTCTATGTTTTCTATGACTCAGCAGTTTTCTTGTCCCATTTTGTCCCTTGGCCTTGTCTGAGAGTGACAATAAGCTGTTGACTTCCCTTGTCTTGAACACAAAACTTAACTATTCCATTCCATTCTATGCCTTCTCCATTAACTCACAGCTGTGAATATCACCCTACACTGGGGTCTGGGAACTGTGACCATCATAAACTAAAAACCATTGAGCTGTCAGATCATCCAGAATGTATAATCTTAATCCCCTAGATTGCTATCAAACTGCAAACAGAGTTGAAGGGAATCTCAGTGTCCACCAGTTTAAGTAAAGTGAGAAGATGGGTAGGTTTGTATAGTGTGTGTGGTGGTCAGATGCCCATGTGTGCAAGTGCACATAAAGATGGGCGGTCAACCTCAAGAATCTTCTTTAGTTACTCTGCATCTTACACTTTTGGGCAGTCTTGTTGAGGCTGAACTGCATTAATTGGATATCCAGCAAGTTCCAGGGATCTCCCATTTTCTGTGTACCCAGGACTGGGGTTCAGGTGTGTGCCCCACTACCCTGCTTTTAAATGGTTGCTGGAGATTTGAACTCCTGGTGTTTATGCTTTAAAGACAAGACAAGCATATGACTAAGGATCTATCTCTATAACTTCAAGACTTCTATCTGAATTAATAAAATATAGTAAACAGTTCCTATGGTACTTACAGACCACATACCCCCAATGTTGAAAATAGTGCCAGAGAATTAATGTCTCACCCATGAAACAGTTCTTTACCTATTCTGGTTCCAGACACTGATGATGCTTCTCCTAAGTCACATGGTTGTTCTTCCTGTTGCTGGCATGCTTTAGCTAATGGACTCTGGGAGACAGGCACAGCATAGTTTTCTGCCATCATTAACCTTAGATTTTTTTTAATGTATAATCCCTGCATTGCTTTTGTTTAGACATTGAATGTGTCTCAGTCTCTTGTGTTAAAGGTTTAGCCCCTAGCTTGTGGCTATACTGGGAGGAGGGAAATCATTATGAGATGGGACTTAGTGGAATGGAATTGGTTCATTGGGGCAAGGTCTGTCTGCCCTTGAAGGAAATATTTGAAGTCTAACCCCTTCCTGTCTAGCTTTTCGCTGCCCGGCTGCCTTGAGGTGAACAGGCTTCCTGTGTGCTCCAGCCAGATGCATTCTGCTGCAATAGACACAAAGCAACAGAGGCAAGACACCATGGACCGAGCACTTGTAGGAGGCAAGAAACAATGTGAGGCAGCTGCGAATCAAGTCGCAGGAAGGGTTCCTTGGAGTCTCTAGAAACCAGAAAGAGGCCAGGAAGAACTATTTCCCAGACTTGTCAGAAGAACGATGACCATGGCCACCTCGATTGAAGACTTCTAGTCTTTTCTGTTTTGAGCCACCCAGTTGGTGGCAGGCAGAAATGAATACACCCACCTACCAAAGCACATGGCCTCATTTTTGTGCCCTTAGCCAGCCACTTGCTTGCTTGTCTTGCTTGCCAATGCATCTCATTATTCCTTTTGGTATCTTCTGTTGTCTCTCCTCTTTCCATTCAACCCCCCCCCTGGGTTGGCAGCAGTGCACAATCCTTCTTTCATACAAATTCACCTCCTGAGTTCCCACTAACAGCCGTTTGGTATTTCCCAATGCAGGACAGCCGGGCTCAGTAAATGATTTTATGATCTGTTTTTCCACTAGATGCTCAGATGAGATAATGCCGGGAAGAAGCCACGTGCAGAAACATCTCCTCCATCTTGGGAAATACTTAGCAGTCTTGTTTATTGAAGGCACAAGTTTTCTGAGCAACTTTATCACATTAATTTTTATTACAGGAAGATTGTTTTCATTGACTTTTTCCCTTCCAAGAAAAATTCACATAGTGTTAGCAATGTTTTAGGCTAGATCCCAAGCCAAAATAACTTGCCTATCCCAAGATGAAGAATAGCTCATTAATTGGGCATTGGACAAAATGTTCTTTCCTTTATTTGTCTCTAATTACATTAATTAGCTGCAATTTCTGTGTCATTGTATGCTTTATGTATAATACATTCCAGGGAAGTTCAAGTAAGGTGACTTAAAACGTGGATTCGTATCAAAGTAAAACCCGTATTTCTTCCCATGTGAAGGGAAGAAAGCCCAGAAAGCTGTTTGTGGGCGCATGGGATGTGCCTGGCATAAGCAGTAGGTGCCATTACAGAAGGGTAGCTGGAAGACATGCTATGAGAAATCTCAGCTCATTATGCATTTTGGTCACAGTTAAGAAGTGAAAATCATATCAGTTAGGTATTAATATTGTCATACGGGACATTTCTGTCTAGTCTTGGCTTAGCTCCAATTCAGTAAATTAGGACCATAAAACTATTGAGTACGATCATTTCCAGAATTCAGTCCCTGTGGAACCAATGTCCCTTCCTATATCTCCAAGTTTCCTGCCTGAGGAAGAGCCACGTCAGATGGCCACCGCTGTCACGTCCTCCAGCACTAGTTTTGCTTTCCAGCAGATTCTCCGCATCGTTTAAAATGAGGCAAAAAGGAAATGTGAAAGAATTTATAAATATATTGAATGTTTGACTTACGTTTGCACATAAGATAAACTAAAAGTTAAGCTCATACCTGGAGGTTTACAAAGTGTTTAGACGTGTAGTGACCTGATTAATGTCATTTTTCATGTAGGATATGACTTAAGGTTACACATTTTCCTCACCTTAGAGAACTGTAGCATTGTGGTTTTACATATGGACAAAAGCTTAGCTGATGTTATTATATAAATAGGTAATTATTTAGAACAACTTCTTAAAAGGTGTTTGTTGTGTGTGATAATCATGGTTACATTTTTAACTAGAAGCCTATTTTCTTTTTTCGTCTTTTCTGTTTTTTTACCCCAGCCCCTCCACTTCATCTCAAACCACGCCATTCTCAGTGTGGCCTCTCTATGAGGGAAGCTTTATGCTCTTCTGAGGGCTACATACCTTTCAAGTCTGTCTGTGAGTTACTATAGGAAGCAGTAGTATATCAGCCATGAATCCTTTCATATTTGGCAGAAAATACAAAATTGAACCAGCTGACATAGAGAACAAAAATACTTCATATCCTGTCATGAGTTCTGTCCATATCTGCATTTAGTCCATTTTCAATAAGGAAACATGTTTTTATAGTTCTAAATCTGTCATGGATGTTTTTTTGAGTGTGGTGGGTAAGTGCACAAAAATGTATTTGGAAGTAAATTGGGAAATGCAATGTGAAGTTCTACAGCTTCAGAATGGCCGTGCTAACTGTGTTCAGTGACATGGATAAACCTTAGGTCTGGCTAATCCCAGCGAATGATGTTTTGTATTTACACTTTTTAAAATAATAAATTTTAATTAAAAGATACAAAAATATATTTCTAAACATTGTTAACTCAGGCAGCTTTCTGGGCACCTCCTTTGTTGTACCTCTGTGATGCTGTCCTTAACAATTTTCAGGTTCATATCGTAATACATTTCATACATAGAGAAAGCCCATTCCTGACACTGCGTTCTCCTACACTTGCAGACAGGAGCCTAATACCATAGCTTTCACCAGGTTTCAGCCAGCAACCGACGACACAGACGTAGAGGCCAACGCCCAAATTTTAAGTGGAGCTCGGGGAACCCTATGGAAGAGGGGCAGGAAGGATTGGAGAAGCCAGAGAGGTCAAGGGCATCACAAGAAAACCTACAGAAATAGCCAGCCTGGCACCCAGGGGCTCACTGACACTGAGCTGCCACTGAGGAGACCGCAAGGGATGGACCTGGCACCTAGGTAACAGTCCTGTGGCCCAGTCTTCAGGTGGGACTCCTCAAGTGGGAGTGGGGACTGTGACTACACTGCCTGCCTTGGGCCCCTTTCCCCAACTGGCCTGGCTTGTCTAGCCTCACCAGGGGGAGATGTACCTACTCCTACTGGAACTGTGATATGTCAGGGCTGGCTGATCTCCATGGGAGGCCGCCCCCTTTTCTGGGGAGATGGGGGGGTGAGTGAAGAGGGAGGGGCCAGGAAGAAAGGAGGGCGGGAAAGCTGCAGTCTGGACTTAATCTAAAGGAGGAGGAGGAGGAGGAGGAGGAGGAGGAGGAGGAGGAGAAAGAAGAAGAAGAAGAAGAAGAAGAAGAAGAAGAAGAAGAAGGAGAAGGAGAAGGAGAAGGAGAAGGAGAAGGAGAAGGAGAAGGAGAAGGAGAAGGAGAAGGAGAAGGAGAAGGAGAAGGAGAAGGAGAAGGAGAAGGAGAAGGAGAAGGAGAAGGAGAAGGAGAAGGAGAAGGAGAAGGAGAAGAAGAAAGAAAGAAAGGAAGAAACAGGGTAAAAGAATAAGTAGAACCTGGCTCTGCCCTGAAGAACAGTTGCGGGAAGCCTACCTCTGCTTCGCTCACTTCTTCGGAATGATCATAACTCGGTGGGATGGATCCACCGGTCCCTGGGGGAGACCAGGGAAGGCAGGCCTGTTCCACATAACTGTTTGCCCAGGCAGGATTTTGTTTCCTGTCCCCGTGGAAGGAGACAAATGTGAGAAGTGGAGTCTTAGTCACTGTTGGAGAAAGCAAAGTCAGAGGACCACCGAGAATACCCAAGTCCTTGCTAAGTGCGTGGGTGGCCCTCTGTAAGACACCTGCTCTGGGACTCAGGATGTGTTCATCTGTTCCCATCTACCCACCAGTTCCTCCCAGCTTCCTATGCAGCACTGACCCCGCCAGGGAACAGATAGGAGATATGCAATATTGCTCTCTCCAGTACATTCTAATAATCTCATGCGTGAGAAAGATGTTTTCTTCCTTAAGCTCCTGTGCCTTTTCGATATTTTATCTCAGTACTACCTGCACTTTTACTTGGATTTCATTATTTCATTTTCGTTCTCTTAGTGTCGCTCACCCCACAGCAGCTCCGCTCACTCCACCCAGAACAGGCACGGGGGAAATTCTTGGTGAACAGGGGCTCTGTGAAGCTCCTGCATCGTCACCCGTTTCTCCACTCATCCTAAATTATTGTGATCCTGCTTTTGTTTTAAGAAATATTTGCTAAGTTTATATCTTTCTGGACACAATCGTTCAGGCTGGGAGACAGTTTCAAAGTGTACATGATGCTGGTTCCGTTTCTCACGTGTGACTTGCCTGCCCGTGGTTTGGAGTTTTACGAGGCCGTACAGTAAAATGCATTCAAGGGTCTTTGGTCTCATTTGGTCCTGATGTGGACCCAGGCTCCAGCAGAGCTTCACTATGGAAGCTTGGATATGGTTTTGTGTTCATCCAGGCTCTGCTTTCTCACTTCTAATGGGAACAGTAACTTTGGGGGAGTTGTGAATATTTGTAAGGAGATCACGAAGGCACATACTTGTCATCTTACTCTTGTTTTACGGGCCCCTCCATTAGGGGAATGGATAACTTGCTCTCTGATTCAGCAGGGTTAGGCTCAGAGAACCCCTGGAAGTGGTGTGGCACATCTAAGATGAGGAGTCCTTTCCAGGCACACACACTTTATTCCTCTTCGGTTCTTTCTTCTAGGGGTTTTCACTTTTAATTGAAGGTGGAGCAGGCTGCTGTGGGCCGTTTGGAGACCGGTTCCTCCGTGGGGGATACAGATCACCAGTTATTCACACTCATCTTAGAAGCTCACTCTCATATAGAGCTTCACTGCACAAGACAGCATTCCATCACAGTGTCCAAACTTGGTTAACTTTATAGTGCAGATAAAAAACAAACAAACAAACAAACAAACAAACAAACAAATAACCAATAACCAAAAAGGGAGTTTTATAGGGCCAAGTGTGACACATCCTACAACTAACGGTAGAGCCAGAGATTAGACCCAGTTTGTCATTTCCATTTCCAGTGTTGTGATCTTCCCCAAGCTGGCAGGGACTGAACGCCTGTCGAGCTGAGGTTGCACCCAGGCATGGAAGCTTAGCCCCATTCTACAAATCAGGGTAGCTTTTACACCTGCGTACATCTTTTTGTAGTTTTCATGTTTGGGGATATTGGCTTTTCAGTTTTTAGTTATGATCTTTGTCTTTTGGAAACAAGTCCTGGTTAAAGACAGTCACTCCCATCCGTTCCTCAGCCTCTGATTTTCTCTGTGCATCAAACCTTGGAGCGAAATTCTTGTCAGCTAGGGACTAAGTAATAGTTGTAACTGACAACAGAGTGCTGTGAGATTCTGGCACGAGCTTGCACAAGATTTGGAGATTCCGAGTTCTTAATCTGCTTACAATCTCTGTGGAGACTCCTTGGACCAGTCACACTCCACAGCTGCACTCCACAGGGTGCAGTTCCAAGTGTTGGTTCCCGCCATAGTGAACTTTAAGTGTGTTTTCATCTATTTTTCCTTAACATGGTCAGCCTCTTTTCCTTTGAAGACAACTTTGCAGAGCATGCAGTTATTCCCTGGCCTGAGCAGTGACATCATACTCAAAGTACACAGTCTTTTTGCCAAGTTTCCCGGTGAAGTCATTGGCGGTTGGTATTCACGGAGCCACATCGGTTGAAACTATTTCTCATGAAGTCACCCTGTGTCAGAGCTGGCTTGAAGGAGATAGAATTTCCTCTGACCATCAAGGCACTGAAAGTACAAGTAACTACCATTTGGCAAAATGCCTTTGAGATAAGCAAGTTAGATTTCGAGGTCCATTTGAGCAATTTCAATAAAGCCCTCTTCTATTTTTAATTTATGTTGATTGTCTCAATTGTCTCTGGTTTCCTTTAGAGGGTGACGTTTTGCCCCTCTTTATTTTTAACTTTAACAAAGAGAAGAATCAAAGGAACTGGACCGTGACTCCCAGTAAATGCCTGCATAGGAGTAGAAGGGATGTTTCTGCATATCTATGAATAACATTTTTCTGTGTTTCCTTCTCACACATTTATTTGTCTATCCTCTAAAGTAAATGGAGGTATTAACATTATTGGATAGCAAAGAAGATTAGCTGTTATGTGAGGAGTGTTTAGAAGCTTTGAAGAGAAAATGAGAGCATGATGGATAGTCATTTAAGAAGGGACTTTCTTAGACAATAAGTGACAGACAACTGATTAAGTCCACTGTGACAGCAGTGGTGGTTCAATTATAGTGACGGTGGAAGAGTAGCTCACATGATAAACAGCAGGATGGGAGCAAATAACTCATTGTCAGGAAGGCAAGATGGCACCACGCTGCTCACCGAAGGACAGGCATTCATTTAGAAGCCAGACTTCCTCTTCTGGATTCTGCTTACAAAGTTAAAAGCACTACAGATGCGTGTGCCCATGTGACTGTGTACATGCATGCATTCGCACACACACACATGCACACACATACACATGTACACATGCACATGTGCACAAGTGCACACACACACACAAAATAAAGTATAAAATTGTTGCATTTAAACTGTTTACTATATGACCTATTAGCTCTGATTCTGCACCATCATTGTTTCCTAGTTTTATGTAACATTTTAAAGATGATACTATTAAGGTGATGGAGAATAAGTAGTGGGTTCTAGTGCCCAGAGAGAAGGCAGAGAGGAGTGGGTATGACTAGAACAGGGCAAGCTAAGTATGCCCTATTTAGTTATACAATGCTTCTGAGTCTTGAGTGTAGCAGTGACCAAACTTTATTGAACATACCACATACAGGGATACATTGTAACACTATAACAAATACCAGGGACAAACCTACTTAGAAAGGAAATAATCCATGTTGGCTTAAACATTTGGAGGCTCCAATCTTTGTTCAGTCAGTCACAATTGTTCCTAGCCTGTGGCTGAACTAAAGTGCTTACCTTATAGCTGGAGAGCAACAGAAAGAACAGAAAAGGAAGGGGTGGGGCTTAGTATCAATAGCCTGAAGGATCCATATCTGAAAGGCTCTGCCACATCCCAATAATATCATTTGAGGAGCACATAGAAAATTGATGCAAATAGAGATTGAAACCAGAACACATATACCCAAATCATCATATGAAAAGCTTGGGGAGAAAAAATAAGAGATGGATTTTTATCAATAATACCATCCTATAATAAAGAATTGCCATTAAGGACTGGAGAGATTACTTAGCAGTTTAGAGCACCTGCTGTTCTTGAAGAGGACCTGGATTCAGTTCCTAGCATCCAGAGGGTAGCTCAAAGATACCTTTAACTTCAGTTCCAAGGCATCTAGTACCATCCTCTGACCCATGTGGGTGCCCGAAATACACGTGGCTCACAAAACATACAAGCAAAACATATATATATATAAAGTAACAGTTTCAAAAGGAAGTATCCTCATCAGTGTAAACTGATTAGGAGTAGAAGGGATGTTTCTGCATATCTCCCTATAACTCCAAGTGAACCCACAAGGGTCTAAAAATGTATGTTTATTATGATTTTCCTCAGGAAAAATAATTTTGTTGCAAAACAGTTACTTTATGGCATTGTTTTAGTTGAGTGCTTTTGTAATGTTAATGTGATGTAATGTATGGCACAACTAAAATGCGAATGGCACCAAGACGTTGAATAAAGCAATTTTTTTTCAAATTTGTAAATTTTATTTCTTTCCTACCTATTTCCTGACATATATTTTAGTAGAATGATCCCAATCTTCCCTGTGGGCATTTCTCTGAAGGAAACATTTTTGTTCTACAATTAAAGCAAACCATTTACTTTAATAAAAAGGAAATATGATATAATCTAAGCTTAGCATATTCTGCACTCTAAATCTCTAGAGAATATATTTACATGAAATGCTGATGAGGTATCATGGACAAAAGGCATGCATATTGATTTCTCATTGATTGCTCACCATTTTTGGAATTTTGAAATAAAAAGTATGCCATCAATGTTGATTACAAACTGATGTCATGTATGAATCATGAATTAGGACGAAAGAAAAACAATCACATCACTTTTATCTTAAGTTTATCTCATCATCAGAGACATTCCAAACCAACTGAATCCTACTAAATAGTGCTGTGGTATCCTTAAAACCTCATTTTATGATAAACTGTGGTATTTGGTGTTTTGAAAATTTCTACAACCAACAGGAAGCTATTTTCAGAATTGCAATGTAGCAATGCTTGAATAATTTATTCTGTAAGAGTTATAGTCCCCATGAGCATGCACGTTCCTACCTCCAGGCATATGGCTGGCTGTGTGGTCAGTCTAAGGAATGCTAGATAACTTTGGTCTTCTCAGAACCCACAGATGTCTTGATTCATTGGTGATCAGAATCAATGAGCAGAAATTAAGACACGCTCACTCTCTCTGGTGACTACCTCCCAAGCAGAGTTTACTGCACATTGATCATTGTCCTCTGTGATTTGCATTGTAGTCAAACTTTGGACTAGTGAAAAAGAAGTATATTTCCTTATTACTAACAATCAATATGTAGCAATAAAAGCCATTTGTTACACTGTCGAAAATCTAGATTGAATTCTAGTGATGCTGAAATCTATCAACACCTAGGATAGATCCAGAGTAATTTGGTCCTGTAAACCTTCAGAATCTTAATGAGTGAGTGAGCAGTGCTGGGCGCCATCAGCGCCAGCGCCTTGGCAAAGCTGTAGGACACACAAAGGAAGAGTTAGTAGCAGTGATGGGCATTTGCCACAGTGTTGTCAGGATTTGTGTTGTTTACTTATTGAGTAAACCCCCTAAATTGAAATTTCTCTTTTTAATCTTTTTCCTAGTCAGATTTCTGAATGAAAGCCTGCTACATAGCCCTTCACCCACAACCCCTAGAACATTAATGCTTTGGGTTATAACAGGAGGCTTGGGAGGCTGAGTCCTTCAAGAACAGATAGTCATCTATGGCTTGTTTCTCTCTTCCTTGCCTTCCTGTTTTATTTTGATTTTTTAATTTCAGCACTTAAAAAAATCCATTCATGAGTCACAGAAATCTTTTTGTTTTGTTTTTGTTTTTTTTTAACTCACCCAGTGTCATCTAGTGTACTTTTGATATTTTTCTCAAAAATGTTGGGTAATTTTTTCTTTTATTTTTGCCGAAGGTTTGTCTTCCTTGTTTATTCACACAGAGATAGATATTGAATAGTCTTTTCAGACTTGATATCCGCCAACAGTCAGGGTGTGCGGCCCACTCTTGGCCTGATCACTGATCCTTTGTAAACCATGCTGCCTCATTGTTTCATTCTAAGGACTGTGCATGAAGGATTGTGTAATAAGAACTGTGCGTGAAGGATTGTGTAACGATGTGCCTGTCACATGATACTAGCTTAGTAGAAGTCAGTAGTATCATTTCTCTTAGTATTCACCTTTAAGGAATTATGGAATTACTAACCAATTTAGAATGAGGAATCTAACTTCAGAAAATAAGAATAGGAGGGCAAGTTGCTTTTCTCTGCCAATTCTAATGCCTGGTGTACAGCTATTTGCCTAATAGAGTTTTGAAGAACTCTTACTTTCTTCCAGGGTCTTTGAACTGAATTCATTGATGACATTACAAGAACATGCATTTTAGTATGCCCTGTTACCACAAGTCTCATGTTCACCCTGTCCTTTTTCTCCATCTCACTCTTGGGACCCTAGTGTTATATTCTTAATCTCCCAGGGTGCAGTGAGCCATTAGCATATCACACATTTTCCTAGATGTCTATGCATGTTTGCAAGTGTGTATGTGTGTGTCACCTCCTTAAAGTATTGTAGTTTCTAAATACAAATTCAATGAGTAGCTATGGAAGGGTAGGATGAAACAGTATACTACTTTATAGTGCTTACTAAGTCCACAAGGAATGGCTAGTCTACTCTTCTGGCTAGTGAATTTTATGTTTCCCAGCCAAATCATTCCAAACACCCTGTGGTGTACCAGCCAGTAAAGTAGGCACTGGCTGCTGAGGCTTTCCTAGTTTAGCTCCTCTGGTAGCTTAAGGTAGGATTCTTTATTACATTACAGCTGTGTGTTCTTATTTATTTGGGTTGCTTTGCATATCTCTATTATGGACTTTGTTAAAGCCATTGTTGCTCTCTTGGGAAAGGTTGCTTAGCAAACTAACTAGTCCTGTGAATTTAAAAACTGATATGGATGATTTGATTTTGATAAAAATTAGTTCTGAAGGACATCTTTAATATCACTTCTAAACTATTGATCATCTTCCATTCTAGATCTCCTTGAAAGTGAATGGTCTCTGACATCTGATATACCTCACTAGGTCTTCATTGTGTGTGTTTGTGTGTGTGTGTGTGTGTGTGTGTGTGTGTGTGTGTGTTTTGTCTGAATTCTGCTTTGAGAATTCCTATGAGAAAAACTTTGAACCTCTCACAAATTTGGACACTCACCTCCTGATTTAGTATACTACTGTCCTTCAGATTGTTTTATGTACATTACTAAATTCACAGTACCCTTCACTTAGATAGCAGCAACTCTGCAGAAACAAAGACAAATAAAACAGAAATTAACCCCTCACTAGACATCCTGCTGAAATCTGAGGTTGCCTCAATAACAGAAGTAAGCTTTAAAGGAAGTAGGAAGGAGATGTGATACAACAGAAAATTCCTTGGGCAGTTTTTATCCTTCAACAGAGAAGGATGTGATAATCTTCCTGGAGTGGGAAATGAGACTGAATTGCCAAGAACGAAGCTCCTAGATACATCTGATAGAAGCTACCTTGTAGAGGTATCTGGTTTCATACATATCATCCAGCCATAGTCTAATAAGCAAAAAGGAGTTACAGTCAGTTAATATGCCCTCCTTATATATGATTTAAGATATGTAGTAATTTATTAGCTCTTGGAACATTGTGCCTTTCCCCCTAAGGTTAAGGAAATATAGAGTACTCTTTTTTATTATTTTTAATTATTTTATTTATTTTACCAGGATTATTTTTAATTTCATTATTCTCAAAGATAGAAGATCTTTGTCCTTATAATGATCACTTTTTGGAAGTATAATTGACACAAAATATATTATATTTATCTAGAAGATATAGCTACATAAGAAAATATGTTGTATCATCTGTAATTATCTTTCTATGCTTGGCTACCCTCATCCAAGATCTTTTTCTTCTCCTGCTGGGCCCTGAAGCTGCCACTCTTCCATTTTTCCTTATGATATGATAGTTTCTGGTTTACAGAATTTCAAAGGCACAGAATTACATAGGACGATGTCTACTGGTCTTCTGTGGAATAATTACTTTGAGATAAATACACATTATTCCAAATATCTATAATTGCTTCTTATTGCTAAATAAAATCCAACATATACTCTTAAATTTATCAAATGGTCAATGAATATAGAGGTTGTTTTCAGTTTATATTAGAAATAAATTTAACATATATACTCATATATGCTTGCATGGGTATATGCTTTCAGTCCTTATAGGTGAATATTTAAGTATATATGCTTGGTATCTGTTTAACAGTTTAAGAAAACCACAAGATAATTTTCCAATAGGGTTCTCAATTTTACATCACCATTAAATGCTTTCTTTTTAGTATTTTTTTAGTTGGTTTTAATATCTTTACTATTATTACCTTGTGATTTTTCTTTAGTCTGATCATTATTGTTTTCATATTTTAATATTTTTATTAGATATTTTCTTTATTTACATTTCAAGTGTTATCCCCTTTCCTGGTTTCCCCTCTGGAAACACCCTATCCCACCCACCCCCTATACTGGGGCATCGAGCCTTTTCAGGACCAAGGTCTTTCCTCCCTTTGATGTCCAACAAGGCCATCATCTGCTGCATATGCATCTGGAGTCATGGGTCCCTCCATGTGTACTCTTTGGTTGGTGGTTTAGTCCCTGGGAGCTCTGGGGTACTGGTTGGTACATATTGTTGTTCTTCCTATGGGGCTGCAAGCTCTTTTAGCAACTTGGGTCCTTTATCTAGCTCCTACATGAGTACTCTTAAGTGATAAATATTATTTGTTATTTATGAATAATATCAGAAGAAAAACTTGAGTAGTATGCTAAATGTGGTAGAATACTTAGCTGTAGGTATTAAAAATGTCTTATCAAAATGTCATTATTTTAAGAGGGTTTTTAGAGATTGTTTTTAATAAGTTGAATATTAGGTAATTTTTGAAGCTTAATATTTAACTCATGATAATGAACTAGACTGTGATTTTCCTAGAGATTTATTATTTTAGGCAAATGTTATTAAATCTATGATATATTCCCACCAGTTCTCTCTAGCTATGATGCCGATGAACGACAATAACCAGCACAGCACAATAACTCCATAGGTTTTATCTTTCTACCTACTTATCTAGAAATGGATAGTCACACACTAAAGCAACCTTTCCATATACCATTAGGCTGATCTATCTATCTATCTATCTATCTATCTATCTATCTATCTATCTATCTATCATCTATCTATCTATGATCTATCTATGATCTATCTATCTGTCTGTCTATCTATCTATCTATCTATCTATCTATCTATCTATCTATCTATCTTTGAGTTGCATATTTGAATGCCTGCTATACCTTCCCAATGGGTTTGTGGAATGAGCTTTCATTTACTTTGACCTCATTATGTTTCTTCAGTTCATCTGTTAGGTCATCTGTATTTTATTTTCTATTCCAATTGCTAGTCTAATATCCACTTAGTCACCACTTCCAACCCCACTAACACCACCACCATCACAACAACAACAGAGAACATGATCTCTAGTTCACAGTTCCTTTGCCTTGACTGCCTTGAAACTATTCCTGAAATATGGCAATGATCTCTTTATCAAATTATTCAAGTGATTATCTGTGATGCTTTCCTTCCCTAAAACCCTTCTATGACTCACTTGTCTTGGTAATAAAGTATTAACTCTTGATCATGGAACCTGGTCTTGTCACTTGGCAGCTTGTCCCTTTTCTTATATTATCTTAAAATTTAAATGTCACTGATTGCCACATGTGTAGGTGTGAGCTGACTTGCCTCCTTAGCCTTTGCTGGTTCTCATGGCCAAAATATCCCCCATGTTTATCCCATTTCTTTCCATTCTTCTAGGCAGAGAAGTCCGTCCTGTTCTGTTCCAGTCCAGCTGTAGGGTTGGGTGGTGCCTCTGTGTTTCACTGCCTCTGTTTTTAGTCCTGCCTCCATACTTTCTTGTTTGCACTGTATTCATTGTATTTGACCAGATGATCTGCTTGTATGGTGTTCCCATTGGTGTTCCAATATGGTTTCAGGGTAGGAAATTAAGTCCAATGAATCTAATACATAACTGGGGCCCAAAAAACAACCATTTGGAACTTTGTGCACAATTAATTATTAATATGCTAGACTGTCATGGTAAAACTTTGTAAACATTTCATATACCTTGCCTTCTTAGTAAATTTGGTTATTATGTCCATATGTATCTGTTTGTATCCATACATATGTACATATAATTAACTAGTTCTGTTTACACACCAACACTTTGTTTTCTGAAATATGTCACATTACTTGCTTTTGAAGAGTTGTCAACTATGAGGAAATGAAATAAATATCAGAACATAATGTTATTCAATACATTTGGGGGAGTGCTTAATGGACTAAGGTGTCAAAAATAGTCAAGCAAATTTCGAAGTGTCCTTTGAACACTGAAACAAAGTTCCTTCTTGAGCCAGATACTGACTTTTAAAGAGTTCAATGCAGCCCTTAATAGAAGATGTCCATCAAACCCTCTTGTCTTGGCTCAGGGAACTCTGTAGAAGAGGAAGTGGGGAGAAAGTGAAAACCAGAGCTTTGGTTGATAACACCAAGGTAACAGGACACTGAAAACACAGTAGGACAAATGCACAGATGCTGTGGAGGCATCTACTGGTTTGCACAGGTTTGCATCAGATGGAGTCCTAGAGCTGAAGGAGAGTTGGACACATGGCCCTATCTCAAACACAGAAGCAATCTCCAGTTGGTGATTATCTTCAAAAACAAATATTCATTTTCTCCAGGTTGTCTCACTGTGAAACAAACTACTCCATGGCCAACAGGAGATGGCCAACAGCAAATAAATTCAAAGGAATCTTTTGATGTTTCTTGTATTATAATGGATCAGGGCGTTTTAAAATATGGTGTGTATCTCTCTCTCATCTGTCTGTCTGTCTATCTGGCTATCTATCCATCCATCCATCCATCCATCCATCTGTCCATCCATCTATCGATTTATTATAGGTTTTATGTACATATTATGGCTTATGATTTTGTATTTTTATAGAATGCCTAAATGTACAAATGCATGTGTCTCCCTGTCTATATCTGTTTCTTATACCTTTTCTTGGACTCTTCTGTCTTATGTTTATCTTACCCAATTCTTTTCTTGTTTTGTTTTATTTGTTTGTTTTGTTTTATTTTATTATTATTTGTTGTCTAGTGAGAGCCATAAAAGGAGATGGGAAGGTAGGTATGGATGAGGAGAATAGGAAAGGAAATGTATAATCAGTATATTTTGTAAAAATAAAATCTATAGGAGGAACCACAATATTAATCAACCAGTACCCCCAGAGCTCCCAGGGACTAAACCACCAACCAAAGAGTACACATGGAGGGACCCCTGGCTCCAGCTGCATATGTAGCAGAGGATGGACTTGTTGGACATCAAAGGGAGGAGAGTCCCTTGGTCCTGAGAAAGTTCAATGCCCCAGTATAAGGGAATGCCAGGACAGGGAAGTAGGAGTGGGTGAGTTGATGAGCAAGGGAAGTGGGGATGGGTTAGGGGATTTTCAGAGGGGAAACCAGGAAAGGGGATAACAAAATGTAAATAAAGAAAAAATCTAATAAAAAATAAAAAAATAAATGAAGAACTCAAAAAATAAAATCTATTTTTAATAGAAGAAAAAATAATTGATGTACTTTCTTGAGGCCATTCAATATTTTATTGTTAACATTGTCAAGAATTTAATAATCCACAGGTTTCAATTATGAAAACAGATTTTAAATACTTGGCAAATGTGGTTGATTTTGTAACACCTGGGCACTATTTCTTGACTATTACTAGCAGCTGGAGTTCAGTTCTCATGTCTTGATCATTTTAGGAAATATGCACCTGCCTCATCCCATCCCTTATTCCGCCCCCTATATTTTGCTGGTTCATGTCATACTCAGAAATAATAACTTTGTGCTGTCATATGATATAACTAGGTCTGTCCCCCACCTGGTATGTGTGCATCTGGGTGAGCATGTGGATGTGTTTGTATGTGTGTGTAAATATGAATGATTGATAGGAATATAATTGTTAATCTAATGCAAAAATTTTATATATAAATATTCTTAATGATCATAATACTATTGTTGTTTGAAAATTCCATTGAGGAGCTACTAAGGTGGCTTATTGGATCAATACATTTTTCTGTGCAAACCTGGCAACCTGAGTTCAGTCCCCAGAACCAGCATGAAGGTAGAAAGGAAAACCAACTCTGCAAAGCTGTCCTCTGACTTGCACACATGCACCTTGCCAATCATGTGCCAAGCTGATATGCACAATAAATAATAATAATTTACAATTCCATTAAAATGATAGGCCAAGATGTGCTATCTTTTGTTTTACATTTTCTAAGATAGACTTCCTTTTTTTGATGTGAAACTAAAGTTCAATCATAACCATTTCCATTAACTGTAGCTATTCAAGAATATTCTAAAAGATGCCAACACATTTTGTTATTAGTCATTTAAATACTACATCAATGGGAGTCAGGCGTATTTGAATCATAAGCTCTACCCATTAGTACTATTGTCCTAGGTTTGTTGTAGAAGTGAGTAATAAGACAAATTCACTTTGTGTTGGATACCTCTTTTTATTTTATTTTTCTGTGGGTATAAGTTAAAAAATTTATTTTGCCAGGTATTGGGACAGCAGAGTCAGTATTGAAGTTTGTAGTCATGTCCTCAATTTCTGTGCTCCCATGATCCTCAGCACATAAGAGCTCACACTTAAGCAAACACTTAGATGCATGACTGTCAAAAGCTAAAGGAGGGATTACCAGAGGGGTGTGCCTGTCCCTTTGAAGAAAGCCCCCTTTAGTAGATTTTCAAGTCTTTGTTCAGCTACCTGTTTTCTAACAATATTCCAATCAGACCTGCCTGGTCTCTGTTCCTCTCTGAAGATGTCAGTTTAACCTTGGGTGATTTACATCGTTGTTACTCTCCCTGCTTTCAAATAATTCTTGTCAATTATTTCCTGAAAAGATCTTCAGTGTTTTTTTTTCTGCATGAAAATTGTAGCAGGATCACTAACTATACTATAAATGTCTAGCACAGGGTGAGGTGTTTGTTACAGGACATTTTCCAAGTGGCTAACTAAAACAAATTCTATTTCTTAAGGACATTGGGAATCTTATGGTCTGAGTTGATCTTTTCAAAAGGAATATGAAAGGTTATGTGGGGAGTAAGTTAATTGTTAGTGTGGTTGGTGGTAATTTCTGAAAAATGTTAGTACACCACATTGGCTACTGCTGTATAAATTAGGAATGTTAAGTAAAAACATGCCAAGCAGCAAAATTCTGACTGTCTAAAGTACATACCTCTATATTTACCTTGGACTCTCCTCCCCTTGGTGCTGGTCATGAATTATATCTTTGGTTTATTGAGTACCATTATTTGTTGTGCATTATAATTGACTTCTAAATCAGTTTCTAATTTTGTCAACTAAATATGGATGGGCTGAATCTTTTATTATTATGGCTTATATCAGCAAACCAGGTGTTTTCAGAAGACTGTTTATATTCTGGTCTTTATGGTTTTAATATCCTGCATTCTAACAAGGCTAACTTTAGATATATGAATAAATTATACATAGCAAAATCAAAGCAGGTATTCATTTATTTACAAGTACTTACAATACTATTCACAATATACTGAATGTTTTCCCCTCCCATATACCTTCCAGATGCCCTCAGATGACTTCTATGCCAGGAAATAAGAACCAGAAATATGCTTGACTAAGATGACATGCCAACATCCGCAAATATGAACCCACTATTTATATGATGGGCATCTTTCCATAACTGTAAAAATTTACTACTGTGTTTGGCACATAGATATGTCTTAATTTGAAATGGTTGTAAACAAAATGTAAAGAAAAAGATGTTACATTTCCCTTGTATTTAACTTACTTCCAGATAAATTGTGCCAGAGCTCTAAGAATTCAGACAGGCATTTTCCCCATAACTGTGTAGAAACTGCATGCTGAGAAAAATATAGAGACAATCAAACAGCTTTGTCCACAACTGCGCTCTAGTATATGATAAAGTTTTTACACTTGACCAACAGCATGCTACATTTATAAAAGACAACTGGAAATCCTTGGACATTGATTTGCTATGTTTAGGGATCATAGTATTTCAATTTAGCAAGCATGGTTCTGCAACATAGACAATAATTTTGTTGCAGTTGAATGGCAGGTTGTAATTATAATGCGAATGGCTTGCAACAGAGTACCATTTTATCAGAATATAAAACAATTAGGAAACAGACTCTTTGTATTTATTTAGCTCATTGGTCAGGAGCCAAGTCCAGGAATCCATGCACTAGTTTTTAGTAGCTTTGTTCTTCGGGACTTAAATTTGTTTCTGCTTCTTAGCCTCAACATGACTAAAAACTACCAACTGTCCTTTAACTATGGTTTTACATGGGCTTTTAAGTCCAGGACACACATAATCAGTTAACTAAGTAGCTTAGAAATGGTTTGTATGTAACTTAATCCATGAGGAAAATTTTGAAAGGAGAAAATAATTCTTAATCCACAAACTACATGTGCTTTTAGTGAAAAAGTAAATGTTACTTTATAAGAGAATTTTTTCCATGTCAACAGCTGTTTTTTTTAAAATGTAGCCAGATCTATGCAAATGCCAATTTTGCTGGCTGAGACCTTTATTCAATTTTGTTTTATAAACTTGAGTTGCTTTAATGGCTGTTCTGCCTGTATACTTGAATATGCTTGTTCACAGACGGATTTCCAATAGCTGAAATGTGATCGCTGGTCAGGAGGGAACTATGTTTTCTCTGATTCAGACAATACACCTTGTGCACTTGTATTGTGGAATTCTAATCAAGTTAGCCAAGACACTGAAGGTTTGTCATTTTGGGTAAAAAGTTTGAAGCTATTAACACCATAGGCAGAAATATATCCAGAGAAGGTGTGGTTGGGACTCTGAGGAGGACTCAGATCTCAATGCTATAGATGAATACATCATATAGTGGTGTGAGGGGGAGTTCTGATGAGACGACAGGCCCATGAAAAAGAGTGGGGCTCTTTCTTATAGTCCTCAGGGACATATGATCAGGATTTCTCTGATTCTTGGGCAGCAGGAAGGTGGAACAAGTGTTGGGTTAAGAAAATGACTGTGGTAATGTGCAGAAAGTGAGGTGGAGGAGAACCATCATTAGTATAGGATTCTTCATTAATGCCAACTCTTCAGATGCCTCCAAGTCCAGCAACCGGAAGTCTGTTGGCTTCCATGGGTAATAGATATTGGCACTTGTCATTCTTCTAGAGTCCAAGTACCGTGGGGTCTGTTTGTAGACTCACAGACAGGATCATATTAGATGTCTATCACTTGCTGATAGCAACAGGGATCCCTGACTCAACCATGAGGATGGATCTAGAAAGATCTGCAGATAGACTCAAGTTGATTTGTTTAAACTCTTCTCCCTAAATCACTCCATGCCTTTTTAAATAGTGAAAAATTTCAGGCTTTACTGTGATCTCGTTGACCAATAGAATGTGAAATATGAAGTCATATAGTATGATGCTTTAATATAGTTATGCATATGAAATTAGTGTACTTTCACCTCACAATATCTTTTGGTATTTGGGTATTTGATCAGAATATTCAAGTTCTATTCTCTAGTAATTTCTGAGTATGCAGTACAGTGTCATTAACTATAGTCACTGTGCTGCACACGGAGTCTCCAGAATGTATGTAATTTGTGTGTGTGCACACACATGTGTGTTTATGGATGTGTATGGATGACAGGAGTTGAGGTCAGATATCGTCTTCACTTCCTTAATCTTTCTCCACCTTTATCTTTTGAGGCAGGCTCTCTCAGTGAAGTTGGAGCTCATGACTAGCTGGGTGGATGGCAAGTGGGCTCTAGGCATATGTCTGTCTCTGCCCTGTCAGTTCTTGTAGTATAGATGCACAGCAATGCATTAGCTTGTATATGGTCCCGAGCATCGGACTTGAGTTCTGATCCCTGCATCACAAGCACTACCTGCATTACCAACTGAGCCATCTCGTCACTTAAAACTTTATCTTCTTTGGACATTGATCACTTGATCCTCTTCTACCCCTCATAACAACCATTCTAATCAATGTGTCTGAGGTCGACTTGTCTAGAGTTGTCTTAGGTTTGCTATTGATGTGTTGAATCACCATGATGAAAGCACCTTGGAGAGAGAAAAGTGTTTATTTGGTTTAAGCTTGCATTTTACAGTTCATCATCAAAGGAGGTTCAGGCAAGAACTCAAACAAGGCAAGAACCTGCAGTTTTTCACTGATGTAGAGACGGCAGAGGAGTGCCACTAACTAGCTTCCTTCTGATGTCTTGCTCAGCCTTCTTTAAAAAAAAAAGTCTCCGCGGTGCCAGACCACAATCCCAGGATCCTGTTTGCCCGCCAACTCTCCAGCCCCTGCCAAAGCATCTCTCCAGCAGAGGTCCAGAGTACCTCTTATTTCCATGAAACGCCCCCCACACCCATGATTAGCCATCTCAACACCTAATTACTCAGTAGAATCAAGACTCTTAAAGCTTAGTTAACCAATCAGATTTACATATCAATAAAAATCATAATTTACAAGATGCCAATGTAGTAATTTTAGAGCCATTTCATAATGATAAAAGCTTTATCCCAATATTTCTAACCTTGCTGTGAAATCATAGCTACTTGTGGCCGGAAAGCACCTCAAAGGTATACGGCCTTGGTTCTTCTCTATCCTCTGGGGCGTTCCCCCTTTGCCATCCTTAGCTCCGCCCCCTTTTCCCTGTCCAATCACAGACCTCCTCTGTACTGAGTAATTGGACAGGGAAACCACTGCGACATGGTGCCACCCTCTGTGGGCTTGACCCTCTGCCATCAATCACTAAATAAGAAAATGCACTATAGGCTTGCCTATAGCCCAATCCTGTGGAGCTATTTTCTTAGTTGAAGGTCCCTCCTGGCAGATGACTTTAGTTTGCCTCAAGTTGACATAAAACTATCCAGTATGAGGGACTATATGTAACTGACACAATGTCTATTTCTATACCCTAAGTTCATTCTTGTTATTGAAAACGATAGGGTTTCTTTCTTCTTAAAGTTATCATAAAGTCACTTGCTGCTGGACATACATTGTCTCCACACCTTGGCTTAGTTTTTACAAGTAGTGTGCAAGCAACATGGTAGGGCCAATATGTTTTGGGGAGAGTGATGGCAGTCTCTCTCTCTCTCTCTCTCTCTCTCTCTCTCTCTCTCTCTCTGCTTGTTTTTCTGTCCCTGTGTCTCCATGTCTCTATATCTCTCTCCGTCACTCCTTCTCTATTCATGCGTATGTGTTTCCATGTGCAAAAGTAGTAAAGCCAAGTCATATGATAGTTCTGTTTTTAATTTTTTGAAAAATAGCCATGTGGTTTTTCATGATACTTAAAGCAACTGACATTTCTACCCACTGTGTACTGGCCAATCTTTCTCTATGTTCTTGTGTTCATTATTTTTACCTTCATTACAATAATGATACTGAAATGCAATGCTACTTCACTGGGGTGCAGATTTGTATTTTACAGAGATTAGTGATGTCGAACCCTTTTCGTATGCCTGTGGTTATTTCTGTACCTTCTGTAAAAATGCATTTTCCATTCAGTTATTGGTCTATTCTAATGCTCTGCTGTACAATAACCTTGTGTGCTATTTGTGTGCATGTTTGTGTACATGTGTATGTGTTTGTGCATATGTGCTTGTAGGTGCTTGTATATATAGAAGCCAGAAGTGGATTGCAAGTTTTTTCCTTAACTGTCCTCCAACTTATATTTTGAGACAGTGCCTCTCACTGAGCCTACAGCTCACTAGCAAGCTCCCAGGGCATCCACCTTTTCCTGCCTCCTCTGTGCTGGGATTACCAGTCCATGTCATGCATGGATTCTTATGTGGGTGCTGCAAATCTGAACTCATGTGTTCATATCAAAATTGTGCTGTTTTCTTGCTACTAAGTTGTAGGATTGCCTTTTATTATTGCAGATTGTCCTGGCTGACTGAGTTGTCATAATAAAATGTCATACACTGTGTATCTTACAAACGACAAACATTTATTTCATAGTTATGGTGACTGAGAAGTACAAGATCAAGGAAACATTGGATTGGCTTTCTTCTAGAGTAATCCTCACGGATGGCAGATGCTAACTGTGTTCACTTGGTGGAAGGACAAATAAGCTCTCTATTATAAGAGGGCTTTAACCCTTTTCACGAGAACAAAGCCCAGCTGTATCCCATAGACCCTGCCTTATACATTCAGCTGTCATTGTATACATTGAGGAAAACCAATCATTGTGATCGTTGTGGACATTGACTTCCTCTTGGGTAACTGGTTTACAAACAGCTTCTTACATTCTTTCCTGTTCATTCGGCAGGTCATTCTAAGGGAGTTTACTTGCCATGTGGAATACTTTGACTTGCTATATATAATCTCACATGATTGGTTTTCTTTCTTTTCTTGCCTCTGCTTTTAGTGTCATTGCAAAAACCATTGCCTGGAAGACTATCTTGGAGATCTCTCCAATATTTTCTTACATGAATCTTATGATTTCAAGGCTGATGCTTCAGTTCAGATTCCATTTTGGGTTGGCTTGGGGTATATTACAAAGGAAATTCAAATTTATTTCTTTGCATGCAGGTACCCAATTTGAATATCATTTGTTGGAGGGATTAATTAGACTTTCCTGATGTGTATGTTCAGTGCCCATTGATAGTCATTTCAATGAGCCTGTGTAGAATCATTCCTGAGCTCTCTATCAGGTCCCTGAGGTCACTGTATCTATGTTTATTCCAAACTGTTTTGATGACTATAGACCTGTAGTATAACAAAATCACAAAGTGTGATGCTTTCACATTTTTTCTTGCTAAATATTGCTTTAGATATTTGTAGATCTTTTGTAGTTCATGGGTATTTAGTACTGTTTCTATTTCCCACAAGAACAAAAGAACATTTTGGATTTTATGAAGATTATGTTATATCATTAGTTCACTTTGGGGAATGTAATGGATTCTCTTGGTGTCAACTTGACTACAGTTTGAGTCAACTAAAATGACTAAATCATTTGAGATGGGAAGACTTACCCTAAATCTGGATCATCTGAGGTTGGAAGAGGACAACCCATCCTACATCCAGGCCACACCTTCTCATGGCAGCCCACATAAAGTGATTTGTCAAAAGGAATTGATGGGGTTTTGCTTACTTGTCTTCACCCTTGCTGGCAAGTTTATCTATCGTGATTCTAATTTGTTGCAAGTTTTTAATCACAGCAGGATATTCCATATTTTCATATGCTTTTTGTTTCTCTTAAGATGATTATATGATTTTAAAAATATTTTTATTGTTGTTTCTCTTATTATTTGAAACCATAATATAATTACATCATTTCCCCTTTTTCTTTCTAGCCCTGAAACCATGATTACTATCTTTTGTTCTCCAAATGTGGTATATCACATCTATTAATTAATCCTTGTATTCCTTGGATAAGTATCACTTGTCATGGTTATGGTCCTTGTAATGCACTATTGAATTTGGTTCTACGTATTTTATGGGGCTGTTCGCATCTGTGCTCACTGGGGATATCTAGATCTACAATTTTTCTTTAGAGTATCTTTGTCTGGCTTTAGTATTAGAGTAATGCCTGCCATGTGTGATGAGCTGTGTTATTCTTCCTACAGTTTGGAAATTGTGGGAGTATGTCCCTCACAGTTTCATGTGTTCCAAGAGTAGTCAACAGTGTGGTAGAGCAGAGTAGTAGAAGTACGGCACATTGTAAGTAGTTAGGTCTAGGAGGGACCATTCCTACATTGGTGTGAACTTCTCCTACGTTGGAAGTAGTACTCACGCAAAGAATGGCCCAGGACTTCTTGTAACCCTGTTGCTTCCTGTCCTTCCATGTGATCTTCATATGTGTAACTCGTTCACATGGCTTCTCTTGTCGTGTTATGACACTTGACCACATCAGACTTTCACGTATAGGACTCTAAACTATGTAAATCTCTCCTCTTTAAAATATTCAGCCTCACATATTTTGTTACAGAAACTGAAAAGTGAGTAATCTCTTCTGTTTTATTTGCATTCTAGGAGTGGTTTTATCCCCAGTGAGCCTGTCTGTATGTGGGCTTTTCTTTCTTGGGATAATTTGTTAAATTATTAATTCAGTCTTATACTGTATTTATTGATTATAGAGGACTGTTTCTTAGTAGTTTGGTCTTTGTTGTAGGTTTCTGAAATTTTTTAAATGTTTCTTTTGATGGCATGGAATTGTTGATATTTGCTTAGATTCTTGCTATTCTGTGGAAGAGTTAGATGGTTTCTTTCATTTATGACAAATAAAAAAAATTTTCTTAGCATTCTCTATACTTTGTTGATCCTGTGTACCTCTTAGAAACAACTCTGCCTAATTGCTCTTTAATATTCTTTTATAGTCCCCATTTCTCTCTTCAGCTCTGAATTTTTACTGTTTCCTTCCTTCTACTAACTTTGGGTTTAATGTGTTTTTAAAAAAATATCTCCTTGAGGTACAAAGTCAAAGCTTTCTTTTTGCAGATGTAGGTGTTTATTGCTGCAGACTTTCATCTTGGCTTTTACTGCATCCCATACGTTTTGGCAATGGTGTGTTTCCATTTTTGTTTGTCTCAAGATATTTCTAAATTTTTCCCTTTATTTCTCTGACTTATTCTTTACTCTGGTTATTAGTTTGCATGTATCTATTCTCCTATTACAGATCTCTACTGCTGTGATTGGAAAAGATGTATGATCCAATTCCAGTCTCCTTGTATGCGTTGAGTATTTGTATGTGTATGTCCTAATGTGTGAGTTCTCCCATCCATGCTCTCCAAATGAGTATGTCTTCTGCTGCTAGGCAGATCATTGTATGTCAAGTTTGCTGTATACATCAAATTTGACCCATAATGTAGTTCAAGACCAGTGTTCTCATGTTCATTTTCTGTTTGGAAAGTCTTCATTATTGATAGTGGAGTTTTAATACTGCCTACTATTACTTATTGCCCTGCCACTAAGTTCTGTTAAGTTTTGTTTTAAATTTCAGTTTTATGATAATGAAATCACATATATTTATGCCTCTTACATCCTCAACAAAGGACTATTTGTCTATTTATTTCTGCTGTTAAGTAAAGAACATAGCCTATTTTGTATGACATGGGTGCAGCTATATTCTGTCTTTCCTTTCTATTTTGAATAAGATATGGTTTTTCCTTCCCTTT
Source organism: Apodemus agrarius (assembly GCA_964023405.1). Lineage (NCBI taxonomy): Eukaryota > Metazoa > Chordata > Mammalia > Rodentia > Muridae > Apodemus > Apodemus agrarius. The sequence continues at coordinate 68,979,306 of OZ030009.1, read as the reverse complement.
CTTGTAGGTTCTGTGTACCCTTGAGCCTCTTATAGGCAAGACATCATTCTGTCATTTACACACACACACACACACACACACACACACACACACACACCTACATACCAAATCTAGCTGAGCAGGAAAGGGCAGTTGCCACCACCAAGCCTTACAATAGAGGTTGATTCCTGTAACCCTTATTGTGGATAGAGAGCACTGATTTCTGTAAGCTATCATCTGACCTTCACACATATGTCTTGAAATATGTGCCCTCCCCATAAATAATAAGTGATGATGTATAGATATGTTCGCCTACTACCTGTCTTCTGACCAGAGATTTAACATACTTAAAGGTCATATTCCTTGGTGAGAACGTGCCATTGCAATTTTGTTGGTGCTTTCATTGGCTGTTTTATAGTTTCTTTCTTCCTGGTTTTATATATTTCGTGTGACTCCATTATTTTCTGAACTGGCGTGCCTTGATTCCTTTAATTTTGTGCATCCACTCATCTTTTGCATTGTGTTTACTATGTGTATTACATAGACCATCTTAACATAACAGTATAGTTTATATTAATAATTAAACTTGGATCTACTTACAAAGTCCTATAGCATTTTGGCTCCCTACATTTGCTTGGGATATCATAATTTATATTATATATCATTAGCAATCTTAGCTATATTTTAAAATGCTTTGCCTTTCAACCTATACACTAGAGTTCAATGTGACTTACATTTCAAAATAATTGCAGATTTAGATTATTCTGAATTAAGCTAAAAATTTCCTGTTGCTGTGAACCTGTATGAGATTTTTATTTTACTATTTAGGAGTATTTCTTTTCATATTGTACTCATGTTAGCATTCTTGTATGGCAAGTCTAGTGATAATGGAGTCAGTCAGTTCTATTACCCGTCTTTCCTCCATCCATCCATCTATCCATCCATCCATCTACCCACTCACCCACCCATTCACCCATCTACCCATCCACCCTAGGTTTGCTCTCTTTAGGTTGCATAGGGAATCCTTAAACTTTTGGATTCAAGTGATTGTACTGCCTCAGAATGCTGCGCTGATGGGACATGGTTGAGCAGTACCATACCCAGATCTCCTTCAGTTTTTCTTCATTTCGTTGAGTACTTAGCACATCCTAGTTTCGCAAAGACACTTATGTCTAACCAACTCTTCTTGACTGGCAGTTGTATGCTTTTAGCATTCGAGTATATCATACCACTCTTTCCTGACTCCCAACTTTTCTATGATGTTCGTGATAGCTGGTTTTATAGCAGCTTGCCACAAACTAGAATAACTTGAGGAAGTTTCAGTTGAGGAATTGATTTACTTACCTTAGTGATGAGGTAAGACCCACCCCTTTGTGGGTGGCACCTTCTAGTAGCACCCCAGATGAAAGGTGACATGGTAAAAGATTATTCATTGTCTTTCCTGATATCAACCAGTGTTTCAAACTTTCATTGTTGACTGAAGACCAGAGGCTCTCCAGGACTACTTCATGCTTTGTACAGATTGGATATGCTGAGCCCCTCAGCCGATGGACTGAGCAACTACTAGTTTGCAGTACCTCGGGTGTGATCCAGCTGTTGTTGCTATTTTGCTCATGTAATAAAGTGTGTGTGTGTGTGTGTGTGTGTGTGTGTGTGTGTGTGTTCCTGTGGGTTCTGTTCCTCTAGAGTCCTGACTAATATGGAGGAATCTATTGCTAGTCTTACAGGTCATATTTCCTTATGTATGGAGTTTTTCTGTTGTTACTCTTACAATTGTCATTAATTTTTTAGCAATTTGGCTATATTCTGTGTTGGTGAAGTTTGATTTGGGTTGTATTTGTGAAGATTTTTGACAGTTTTTAGTTACTGAGTTCATATCTCTCCATATATTTGAGAAGTTTTCACCTATTAAATCCTTAAATTGGTCATGATTTCTCTCTAGAACTACAGTAGCATACATAATGTTTCTCATGATGATGCCCTATGAATTCCTTAGCTTGTCTGACTTTCCACCTTTCCTCCTTCTTCTCTTCCTCCTTCCCTCCTTTCCTCTTGATAATCATTATATACTTGTTTATTCTCCTTGATTAAATCTGCTGTGGGTGATACTGCATTGTATTTATAGTAATCCTCAATTCTAGAATGTCTTGGTTCCTTGAAGTGGCTTTTATCTCTCTGTTGTACTTTTGTCTATATGTATTTTTCTGAACTGTTGAGTTGTTGCCTGTGTTCTAGCACAATGAATTTTCTCAATTCATCAATTTCTAGGTTTTTTGTTAAACATTTTTTTAGAGTTAGGTAGCTTGCTTTTAACTTGCCTCTTTTGTGCTGGTGTGATTTCTTGATTCTCTTTAGACTTAGGATCTATGAATTTGAAAAGCATAGCTTCCCTTTCTGAATGTTTTAGGCTGACTCAAAGTGGGGAATTTTTTGACTATTCAGTCTACACAAAGACTGTGGCTGCTTTACCTGATGATTTACAGGGAGGTTCAATTTACAGTCCCTGAATGAACCAGTGTCTGGATAAATGGATAGTTGAGCCATTAGCTTAGGACAATAGGGACTAGCCAGGTATCTAATGGCAGAGTCATTAATATGCTTGGTACAGTATTTATCTCACATGGAAGGTTTCTTCTTTGTACAGGAGCTGCATGGGTTTGGGAGCAAGGTAAGAAGGAGAGTGTTAAACGTTCTTTCTGCCTTCTTTGGTGATGCATCTTTTACTGTTTCTGTAGCCCACATAAACCTTCTAATTCTACCTGGATTTGGTAGTTGCAGGAGTTTTCTTGCTTGTATATAATGTGAAAATTGATGTTTTGGTGAAGAAAAGAATTTTGGTAAATCATCCATTTTACTGATTTCTTACCCATATATCATTTTTACATTCTGTTTTACATCTTTTAGTCTCTTGGCTGAGCTTTACAGATAATCTGTTTTTAAATATATCTCCTAGTTCATAATTTTCTCAACTGTGGCTAGGCATTCTACTTTATTTTAATTAATTCCACTATTTTTTTTTTTTTTGGTTCTAGACCTTCTATATTCTGTGTCATGGGAATGAACTGAATGTGTGAAAATCTGAGCCTGCACTGTGGTGTTATTGAGACATGCTCATGAGTGGGATGAGTGACTTCACTAATAGGTAAACAAGGTGGAAGCTCAGTCTGCAGGCCAGGGGGGTTATAGTGGGGAGAAGGCTGTCTGGAAACCAAGGAGAATATTCTCACCAGCACTGGTGGTCAGCCAGTGACCAATGACGCCTGGCTTTGCCAGCCTTTGTAACTGTGAGGACTGTCCTTTGTTGCTTCCCAGTGTGCTTTGCTCAGTGCCTGCATTCAAGAGGACACATTTTTATGATTTCCTTTTTCCCAGAGATATTTCAAGTTATCATTTATTAAGAATGATACTTCCAGGTATTTTGGCAATTGAGGCCTTTAAAGTCACGACAGACCTTTGCTATTTTATGATAGTTCTTGCTCAAGTTACTTTGTCACCTTGTGTGCCTCACTGTGTCTGCTGGCTTCTCATTGATCTTAAAAATTTGTTCATGAACCATTGCTGTGGGCTAGAATGAATTGCCATTATTCAGAAGATATTTGAATTTCTGTCATTCAGAAACCTGAGGACAGCAGGATGATAAACTTCCTCTATATTACACAGACTGAAATTCCTTGACCTCTAAAAGTTAACAAGGACCAATCTATTACCCAAGACACATAAACACTGGTTCTTATTGTACTTTTATTCTGCTCCAGTTCTTTTAAAATGTGGATTCTCTGTGAATTTCATACACATATATAATGTATTTTGAATCATATTTATTCCCTCCAATTCTCTAACTCCACTCAGATCCACCCTGTCCTTATAGCTCTTCCCAACTTCAGGTTCTCTTTGTTTTTTAATTCACCCAATCTTCTCCCTGCATCCATAAATGTAATTAGTTCTTCAGGTAAGGGTGAAGACTCATTTGCTCTCAAGTCCAACAAATCCATTATGGAATGTTAAATCACTTCATCTTGTTTAGGCAGCTACAGCTTTACTGATTATAAAGCATAGTGGTCTGGTCATTTTCAAGAGAAACTGTTTGACCCCAGTCATTCCTTACCTTTGGCCTTTAAAATCTTTCTATGGCCTCTTCTGTGATTGTCTCTGAACCTTAGGGGGAGGGAATGACAGAGATGCCCCATTTGTGATGAAGCATGACCCAGATACTTGATCTCTTCTCTTTGACCAGTTGTGGATGTCTGCATTAACCTCTCTGTCCACTGATAACACAAAAGAACTCTGATAAAATCTGTGAGCTGTACTAAATCTATGTATATAGAGATCCAAATATAAAGTTCAGCTTAATGTTATGTCCATTTATCTTACTAATAATAAGCGGCTCTCCTTGGGAGCTATGATCTCCCCCACTATGGGTTCTTGGTCACAGTTACAGCATCAATAACTGCGTTTTTAGAGTTTAGGATCTAAACACCAAGTTCTGCCAGGCAACCAAGTCTGATCTCTTCTTTACTAAGGAATATTTCTTGAGAGTCCCTGGAAGCTACTGAACAATGTGGAATAATTAGTTCTAGGTCACCTTTAAGAAAAGGGCTGGTCATTAAGGGCCCCCATTTCATGCCTATGATCTTGGACTTGACTCCTATTAAGTCAAGTTAAAAGGGCTCACTGTTGGAGGCTTCATTATACACCCTTGGAAGAAAGTGGCTTGACGCCCAGATGTTTGTAAGAAGAGAAAAGACACAATTCCGTCACAGGATATGCATATGTATTTTCTATATGAATAATTACATATCAGTATGTATGTCCCTTTCGTATCATTTGATAGCTCCTCTTCCAGTTTCGTGTAATCATCACTGGTGTGACATGACATTAGTTTTGTGGTAAAGTCTTAAATTATGCCGCATTCAATCAAATGTCATTTAAATATTTATGAGTCGTGCCTCTCTCTGTCAGACATGAAGCCTATGACTAGAATTAAGAATCTAACTCAGTAGGAAATGAGACTATTAAAGTGTGTGTAGAATTGCAGGTGCACTTTAAATGATTGACACAATTTATGAGTTGCCTGTGCACACATATAGGGAGTTAATTACTCAAGGAGACTCATTTGTCTTAAGTTTTATGATGGGAATTTAGTACCATGGTCAGACTTTGAAACACTAGCATATCCCCAGGTAGCATGATGCCGTAATTCAGGTTTTCCTTTTAGATGCATTAAAATGATCTTTTTGTTACTTCATAACTGTAATTTTGCTACTGTTCTGAATCGAAATGCATATATTTGTGTTTTCTGATGTTCTTAGGTGACCCTTGGGAAAAGGTTGTTCAATCCCCAAAGGGGTTGGAAGCCACAGCTTGAGAACCAATGCTTCAGATTGCACTTTTTCCTTAGAACAGAGGTTCTGTGCCATGGTTGCATAAAAACAACTTTTGTTGACAGCAAACCATCCTCAGAGACTCTAAGTCAGTGAAGCTTATTCTGGTAATGCGTAGGAAAACTGAGAACTTCTTATATACTATATATGTCCCTTAACCTTGGCATTCTAGCATTAAAATGACAATAAAAGGAAATTATATGTATTCTATTAAAATGTAGCTATTCTTTTGACTATGAGCTCTAACATTGGTTTAAATATTTTGTTAATATTTAAGAGATCTGCTGCTATGTAATTGATTGGATTAATAAGTCTAAAGTATGCAATTAGCTCTAAAACTTGAGATTTTCGAAATGAAATATATTAGGGGATTTGGTTCAATAATAGATTTAGGCTGTTAGAAATGTGAAGAAACCATTATTTATGTCTATTTATCAGATTTCTTTGAAAGAGTTGTGGAACATTTTGCTAAATCTATATAGTTTCTTAATTCCACACATCAAAATTTAAAATGTCCTTTGAACTTTCTAGTTGGGTAAGAAATGTTATTGAAAATTTTCCTGAAATCAATTTCGACAAACTTACTTTAGAAATATACTAATTGGATTCTAAACAGACCAGATGATGTGTTTTATACTTAAATTTAAGTACTTGTACCACTTAAATACTAGACCTCAACTTAATTAAATAAACATTGATTTTACAGCAGCCAGGGATAGTCTCCTCATTTTACTCCCTTTTAACCATTTAAGAACCATTGTCAAGAACACAAAAAATTTACTTTGAGATGGCCAGACTCCTTTTTAAAGTGAGGATTTTCCTCCCTAGTTGTAAGAGCAACCCAGTTCTGAGTGGAGCTGGGCTGCTGCTGAGAGGGACGTGGCCTATCCATCACCATGAGTGAAGTGAGGCTGGCTGATAATCTTCACCATCTCTGATCCATCGGCTTGACTAATATGGTGCTGCACATGCTGCCCTTTGAAAACATTGGGTTTTATTCTTCCTTTATTAGTCTCTTTTGGACATATTTTTCTCATAAATTTTAACTATATGGATTGAATTATGTTTTATTATGGGGATGTGTAAGAGTTTATATGAGTGGTATATAATTTATGAATTATTTCCAAACTTTTAAAATATAAATACACTGAGGAGCATGGCTGATTTTCTTACATAATAGCCATATGTATTACTATTTCTAGATAATTCATTTCTAGAACTGGAATCTGCCTTCTGGGTTATTAAATTTTGAGCCTTTATCAAATCACCCTTCAGAATATCCCCATACCTGCAAGGTTCTGAGACATAAACTTATTGTTTCTATAGCAGTCAACAGTTGCAGATAATTTACTGCTTACATGCTTTCAAATGGGCAGGCCTCTGCTCGCTGCTTCTGTTCTCTGCTCCTGCTTTGGGCCATGCCTTTTTGACATCTTTGGAGGCCCAAATCAAAATTCTCACCTTGCCTCATCTACATCTGTAAATTTTAAAAGGTGCCTAAATTCTCAAAGGTAACTTTCTCTTTTCATAAAGCACGGAAATAATAAGTTACTGTAGTCCATATTTGTGAGGCAGAGGCTTAGGGAAGATACAGCGCTTCCTCACACAAAGAGAAGTTGGCAGACATGTTTCCTGCCTACTTAACACAAAGAATGTTTGCTTTTCCTTCATGCCCTCTCCACAGCAGTTGCAGAGATTCAATTTAATTTCTCAACTCTTATTTCAGGATTTATACCAGCATCTCTTTCACTTTTCAAGTCACTCCTGCCTTCTAAGCATTTTGATTAGAATTTGAGTAAACATCGAATAAAATTACAATGATCCTGATCCCCAGAGAAGCCTTTTTTCATCACTGAGATCTGTTTTTAAAATGCTAACATTTTCAATGCCATGGTGTAAAGGCATTCACACTAGAGACCCAGGAAGACCAGTTAAGACTGCCACAGCAGCACTTCCTCTGTCTATGCGTTGAGACATTGAAATGGGCAGATCATGAGATCTTGGATATACTTCATATAGTCCTGAGAACTATGGAGTGGAACTTAACTTATGAGCATCAACATGGGACTGACTGGTCTGGGAAATATGCAAACAGCTCAATGCAAAGAACTCACCTGTGTGAGCAGCTTGGCATCAATGGTACAATGCTATGTGGATTCCATAATCCCTACCACAAGGGAAGCAAGCTTAGTGGTCATAGACGCCAAGCCCTTTCACAAAGGAGCAAAATGAGTTTGGAGGAGTTCCTAATGTGTACTTGGGCTAATTTAAGACACTCCCCTGGAATTTTAGTAGAATGAATTGCAGATACTAGCCTCTTCATCTGGTGAGGAAGCCAAGCCTGGAAACACTGAAATGTGTCTGTTGTCTGTTGGTCTGGCACTGTTGTCCAAGGATCCTATAACACTGCTTATGACACATGCTAAATAACAAATGGCCTTATGAATCAGAAAGTCTTTGGAAAAACAAAACAAAAGAAAACAAAACTCAAATGAATGAAAACCAAAATGAAGAGGTTGATTGTTGAGGGGGGAGTATTTGTGTCAGAATTAATGAATATTATACCAGTCACATATCCCCCATGGCAAACTGGGTTTTAGAAGAATACCCCTTTAACATCCCAGAGTCAGTAACTATTGTCCTTGGGATTTATCTGATGACTCACTCCAGCCATCTGTATAGAGACTGGGCCACCTATTTAGTTCACTTCTACACATAGCTGAAGTCTAGAACCAGCTCTGAGTATTCTCCAAAGGAGGAAGTGGGGGACATGGGAAAAAAGACAACACGTTTGGACAATGTTAATAAACAGAATATGTAGTGTAAGTGTCCACTGTGGTTGAAGTGCCCCCATCTTCTCCCTTTTCTGTCAAGTGTTCTTGTCAAAGATATGATGCCCACCCAATTAAAATTACACTGAGTCTAAATGGTAGAGGCATGGGAATGTGTTTACAGTTGTGCTTAGTGTCCTTACAGAATTCTAGGGTTTTGGAGGAGTCCTCGCCTTTGGCCTATGCTAACAAACCATGGGCCCGCATTGTAGCACAAAAACGTATTTCAATCTCCAGGTGTGTATGCACTACCAGTATTTGGCCTTAAAAAATTTATTGCAGATGTCTGGAATTGAGACTGTTGACTAGGTGCAAACATTACCTCATATGCCACTCGACACTAGCATGGTTCGGGGAGATTATAAAGGTAAATACAAATGTGCTAAAATGTAAACGTGCGGTATTTCTTTAGCAAATTGGGTTTTCTTGTTATAGCCATGTTAGTGTTTTATGAGTCAAATAATAGAAATCCTGAAATTAAGTACAGATTTACAGCTTGTTAGGAGACCAGTTTTGGCTAATCCCTTGGATTTTTTTTTTTTTGGAAAGAATAGCTTCTTTTATATCATGTATCTTTGAAAGCTTTCAGAAGATATCTGTGCATTTTGATAATAGACAAAAGGTTTAGTGTCCAATATTAGAGGTAAAGCGATGTTGGTAGCATGTTCTGCAATCAGGATGCTTGTCCCTGTCCTTTCCTGGGTTCTACATATCATTTCACCATATTGTAGTTGCCCTAGCTCCCCTTACCTGTGGGAGAGAAGCTCCTAGATGTTCAAATGTACTTTCAACTTTGGGCAGTACTTAACCTCTATATGCTGCAGGCATTTCTGCATGTGCGTGTATAAATCTACCTATCTACTTATATATTTATATATCTATATATCTATCATCTATCTGTGTATCAATTTATATATCTATCATCTATCTATTTATGTATCAATCTGTGCATTTATTTATCATCTATGTATAGTAATGTTTAATAGATAAGCTAGTTACAATTAAAAATTAACAAAAATTAATAATACAATAAATAATCATAACAATATGCTGTGGTAAAAGCTATTTAATAAAACAAAGTTCTTGCTTCTATGATTTTCTATTTAGTATTTTTGGAATATGGTTGCTCATGGGTATCTGAAATGGTGGGAAGGAAAGTCACAAATAAGGGGGAACCACTATGTTTTAGAGGACAAGGAACTTGGAAAATCAGAATAACTTTATCACAAGTCGTGGAAGTGGCTACAGAAAATTAAATAACATGGGGACTCTGACACTATTGTTCTGTCACAAAAGCTGGAACATATCAACCTGTGTGGTAGGTACTCTAAACAAAATAGAACTTAAATGTTTATGAAGAAGGAAAGTAATGGAATATTTGGGTCACTTTGGATTTACACAGGATATGGGTGAAATAAGTACTTAAATGCTAATAAGGGATGTGAAGGGAGGTAAACCCTTGTATATTGCTGGTGGGAAGAAGAATAAGTCCAGTCACCATGGAAGTCATTCTGGATATTCAAAAGAACCAAACAAAACAATCTAAGGACAGAATTACCATATGACCCACCTCTTATTCTGGGTATTTACAGGAAAAACTCCAAATGAGCATAGCACAGAGATGCCTTGAATCTATGTGTTCAGCAACATTATTTACAAAAGCCAGGTTATAAAACCAAACTGTGTGGCAATGAGCAGGTGAAATGTGTTAAAAACACATCTGTGCATGCGCATGCACATGTGCACGTGCGCACACACACAGAAACACACACACACACACACACACACACACAGAGAGAGAGAGAGAGAGAGAGAGAGAGAGAGAGAGAGAATAAAATCATGTCTTTTCCTGGAAAATAGATTCAACTAGGTAACATATATTAAGCAAAATAAGCCAGATTGAAAAATATTGCATGTTTTCCTCATTTTTGGCTACTAGTTTTTATAGAGATATACAAAATATTCATACATATACACATGCACATCTATGTATATACGTATATGTATATGTATATCTAATCTGAAAGCAGAGGGGAAACTGGAGAGGAAGGAGAATTGCATGAGGGGTAATTGAGAGGAAGGAGATGGGGGATGGGCAGGGGTAGATTGTGTGAAACCCAGCTCTCAGAACAATGAATGTACAGCAATTAAGATAAAAAAGAAGAGGAAATACATTAAATGGTCTTTCAGAAAGGGCAGGGTAGCAAAGACTATTCTGACTAACTAAACGCTGAGTTGAAATGTGCCTGAGGAGCTGTCAGTAATGAAAGTGTTGATGAAGCAACAAACCCTTATTAACCCTCCCAGCAATATGTGCCTGATGCTCCAAGGTTCCTGTTATTGATTGGGAGCCACTAGTCTCATTTCCTGTTTCGCCTCCCAAGGCCAGTAGAATCAGATCCCCTGGGTGTGTTGTTTTACCGCCAGAGTCCAGTATAGACTGAGCCTGCATGGATTGAGACAATGGTGCTCAAGGCCTTTGCATTTGCTTCATTCTTTTGATACCCTAAAAAGTGCAGGTTTGCCTTATCTCAGACTTGCCCCAGAGCAATAGATTACTTTTGTATGGTTCTTTGAATCAAGGGGCTATGCTTTTGCCCATTTAGCCAGTCACTGGAAAAATATCCACTCTTAATTTACTATTATGGGTTTTAAATACCTGTCCTTGGTGTTGATTGCTGTTCTGTTACTCTGACATTTATGGCTCTGTTTCATCTTTAAAAACATGGATGGTTCTTTGGCAGGTGCAAGCAAAGGCTAAGTGATGCTTTATTGGCATTTTAATTTCATGAAATTCATTTCAGAAGATTAAATTGACTAGATATATCAGAAGAAATATTGACTAAAATTAAAACTGTAATGTTCAAGCCAGCTAAAGCACAACAGGGTTCTGAATTACCATGTACTAATCTCATAGGTATACTGTCAAGTATAATATTGGATTTCAAATATTTATCTGGTAATTTATTTTTTCACTAATGCAGAATTCATAGCGCAGAGGCCCGAGGGAGAGTGTATTTCAAATGTCCCTGGAGTTTATTTTACAGATGGTGCAAAACCACAAGAGCGTTCAGACCTAGCCCCATGTGCTAGTGTTTATGAAAGTCTGCTCTATGCAAATATCTCATTATTACTTAAAAAGAAATCAATTCACTGAAGACAATGGCTAAGGATATCATCAATATAAAGTACAACAAATGATTTCGCAGACCAAGGGGAGCTGTTTTGATAGGAAGGTCTGCTAATGACCATCTGCTAAGTAGTGTCAGAACAAGGTGTATGTTATTTAAAGTCAGAGAAAGTGAACTCTCCACACCTTTACAGAAGAAGGCACACATGGAAAATTTATTAGAATCATAATTCTTTTTAAACAAATTATGATTTTTTTTTTGCCTCATGGTATCAATACTCTTTCTTGATCAAGTATTGTGTTTCTTTGGCTTTTTCCCCATTATTGCTTTCCAAGGAATTAATTTTTAACCATTGTTTTAGAACCAAGTTACTCTTACCTTTTCCTGTGTGAAATTAAATACTTGTAACTATATAGGTGTTATATATACTGTCAAAAGCCAGTGTTCACCCTTTGGGGTGATTCTGGAAACCATTGAAAATGTATGGTTTCTGTGAAATATACATACATCACAAACTAACTTTAAAATTATTTATTAAAACCCTTCCTGTTCATTCCCTAACAACAGCTAAATTTAAGTGAAAATAAAGTTCTCCCTTAAGCTTACCCAACTAGGTACATAGTGCTCAGAATTTCCCCATAATTGACAATTCTTGTCTGGTAGTCTACACAATCACATTTATTTGTTTAATAAATGGGATGTTTTGACTTCTTTTACTTAATTGGTAGTCAACTCAGTTCATTGATGTGCAATAACTATATTGTACAGGGTACACGTTTATGCTCATATTCTTCCTGTCCATGACTGCCTCCTCCACACTAGGGACCTCAAAGCTGGTGGTTGTCAGCAAATTTTTCACAATAGGTATATTATAGAATATGTGACTACAAGCTTATTGGGTTTACCTTGAGTTGAGATTATTATATTTACTTTCTTGATTGTCACATTTAATTATGAATTAAACAATTATTTAATTATCAACAACAGCAAAGAGAACTAAGAGACCCAAGTGTCATTTTAAAGAAATCCCTTGGAGAAGCCACAACTGTTATTTCAGTCTTTCCTAAGCTTGAGCTGTGACCCTGGATAATAAGTGTTTGTTTTTACAGTTATATCTCTGAAGACTAATTATTGACTTGTTCCTGTCCACATCTCTCTGGTGTCAGCTTTGACTCTTTAGCCCAGGATATCTATTATTTGAGTTTTGCCTAGTACAGATATTAGAGATAAAAAATTCATTGTTTATTTGTGGTTAGAATCCTCAGAAACCAAGTAGATCATACATTAAAATAGAGAAAACATGTTTTGGTGGAAGATTCCAGATGTTTCTTAAGTATAGAATTTAGTGAAGGGGTGCATAGAGCTTGTCTCTTGGGACGTGTCTGCTGTCCTCAGACACCATGCTAGGAATGTGCTGGGTATGTTTTATCCCTACAAAAGTGTGATCACTCCCATTTAAAATATGAAGCAGGGACTGGAGAGATGAATAAGTGGTCAAGAACACTGGCCACTCTTCCAAGGTTAGATTCCCAACACCTACATGGTAATTAACTCCAGTTCCAGAGTACCTGATTCCTTCTTCTGACCTCTGTGAGCACTGAGCACACACAGGGTACACACAGAGATATGGCGCAGGCACAAGAACTTATACACATAAAATAAAATATGAAGCAACTGAAATTAAGAGAGGGTTGGTGTCTTTATGTACATAGTTTTATGTACGTAGTTTGTGGTTGGTTCGGAAGTGGCATTGATGCAGCTTTGTCCTTTCTATGTGACAAATGGAACTGTACCATTTCCCTCAAAGCAGTGGTCATGATTACATGATTACATTTAGGCAGGTGTGTTTGAGAAAAACCTGGAATATCAGTTCTGTCTGTAACTGATTCAAGGACAAAGCAATGACCGCTTCCAATACTCAGAAGCCAGTGGAAGATGTCACTGAACTCTCTGTCCTCAGGCCAGGGCTTCTATGACATTCTCTAGATGGCTTCTTTGAATGGACATGCTCGGGTAACTCCAGTTTCAATTGCGTTGCCCAAAGATAAAGAAAAACAAAAACAAAACAAAACCTAAAAAATAAAAAATAAACAAAAAACCAAAAACCAACCAAACATCAAAACAAAACAAAACAAAAATAAACCAGCTTGAATTTTACTTTCATGGAAAGCAGAGTATACTGTCATTAGCTCCTTCTACATTTTTCAGATTGTCTGCTTCCATGCATGTGCATGCTTATGTGACTCCTACAGTCTAAGCCCCATGACCCACTCACCACTCAAAGTTGCAGTCTCTAACTCTGTTACAATGACAGTTAAATTTTAATACCACGCCAGATCATATTGAATGTGACCCTATACTGACTTTGAAAATCAAATGGAATGGCAAATTTCAAGTACTAAAAGAAAAGTATTCATGTATTTGTTAGTAAATTTATTAGAGTAGCCAAGTTGCGAGTTATAAATAATATAATTTATCCCTATGCTGTATTTAAAGATGACAGAGGCAAGCAATATGTTCTTGCTTGTATGGGATTCACTTCTCTTGATATTCAGTAACAGCTTTCTATGGAAGGAAGGAAGAGGATAAAAATGTTGGTAGGTTATCTTGTTGGGTGGAGTTCTCAGAATTATGAAATCATGCAGAAGGGTGTGGCATCCAGCTGGTTGTTTATGAATTTGGAGGAAAGTGTGACATGTATTCATATTCACCGTGTTAAATTACACTTTTGGTTGTGATCGTTTCTTGCTCACTTGAAGTGTTTTCTTTGTACGTGTTGTCTGAGAATAAACAGGTACTTTGAACATACCACTGAAAGTAATGATTAAAACAATGATTAAAGTTCCTGCTTTTAATGGGCTCCACACACAGTGAGCAAAGTTTGCTCAGAGTTGTGCTCAAGTAGAAATTATTTGGCTGTTGAAAATACATTTGCATTCATGTCTTCTGCTTATAAAATTTCCTATCTTGGAAACCTGTTCAAATCCAACGAGAAAGACATGATTCCTACCATTATTATCAGCAAGAGGTTAGACCCCAGAAAACCAAATAACCCTATCCAAAAATGGGGTACAGAGCTAAACAGAGTCTTTTCACCTGAAGAAATTCGGATGGCTGAGAAACACCTTAAAAAATGTTCAACATCACTAGTCATTAGGGAAATGCAAATTAAAACAACCCTGAGATTTCACCTCACACCAGTCAGAATGGCTAAGATTAAAAACTCAGAAGACATCAGGTGTTGGCGAGGATGTGGAGAAAGAGGAACACTCCTCCACTGCTGGTGGGAATGCAAGCTGGTACAACCACTCTGGAAATCAGTATGGCGGTTCCTCAGAAAACTGGGCGTGATACTTCCGGAGGACCCAGCCATACCACTCCTGGGAATATACCCAGAAGATTCACCAGCATGCAATAAGGATACATGCTCCACTATGTTCATAGCAGCCTTATATATAATAGCCAGAAGCTGGAAAGAACCCAGATGTCCCTCAACAGAGGAATGGATACAAAAAATGTGGTATATATACACAATGGAGTACTATTCAGCCATTAGAAACAATGAATTCATGAAATTCTTAGAGAAATGGATGGAGCTGGAGAATGTCATACTAAGTGAGGTGACCCAGTCTCAAAAGAATAACCATGGTATACAGTCACTGATAAGTGGATATTAGCCTAGAAGCTTGGAACACCAAAGACACAAATCACATATCAAGTGATGTCTCACAAGAAGAAAGGAGTGGACACTGGTGCTAGAATGGACCAAAACATCATTGTGGGAGAGTACAAGAACAGTAAAGTGGGAGGGGGTGGATCCGGGAGCAGGGGGAGGGAAAAGGACATGTGGGACCTTTGGGGGTGGGGAACCAGAAAAAGGGAAATGAATTGTAAATATAGAATATATACAATAAAAAAAAATCAAAAAAGAAAAAAAAAAGCTGGCCTTTTTTGACCTTTCTTCTCGTTGTTTTTGTTACAGAGCTGACATAGATGTAGCCATTGGTGCTAAGCTGGGGTAAGCAGCACAGTGCCTGTGTTTTATTCTCCAGGAACTGTAATAAGAACTTGGTTCAGTACAATTCAGATATGGGCACAATGTGTTTGATTCCTTCCATAAATGCAAGGAGATTTCATGGACAGAGTCTAAGTACTGTGCAAACAGTTGAAGGGTTAACTACTCCCTTCTTCAGATGAAGCGGACAAGGACGGAGACTAAACATGGACCCTGCATGGCCCTGGTAAGCTTGGGCTCAGCGCTGAAGGCAAGAGTTCATTTCCAACCTGATCTTTCACAGTCATTTGAAGTCCAGGAACGAACTCTTCAGGCGAACAGGACAATTCAGTTCAATATTTGGAAGTGATTCATAAATGAAAGCTCACCATTTTTTCTCCATTTTTGAAATCCTTGAAAAATTACAGAACTAAGAAAACAGTAGATTAGGTCTAATCTACCACAGGAGCAAAACTCTCCTTGCCTGGAACCAGGCTTGGAGAAAGCTATTAATTTTTTTTTAAGAGGAATGTGGACCACTGATGTATATTTCACTTTTTTTCACCTCAGATTCCTTCTGAGGTGAAAAAACCCCTAAGATGTTTCTCAGCTGTGCTGAGTGAATTTCCTTTTCTCCTACTGATGCTAAGGGCCAGTAATGA
This sequence comes from Apodemus agrarius, assembly GCA_964023405.1. NCBI lineage: Eukaryota > Metazoa > Chordata > Mammalia > Rodentia > Muridae > Apodemus > Apodemus agrarius. The sequence goes on along the minus strand of OZ030009.1, from coordinate 68,963,328 downwards.
CTTTTCTGTCAGCTAACCTCACCTTGGCATTTTCCCCTAAGTTTCCCTTTTCCCTAAATTTCACCTTAGGACTCTTGTTTCCTGCTGTCAGGACCAGAGAGAACAGAAAGAAACACTGGCATTGTCTTCTCTGTAGATTCCAATCACAGCAGAGAGGTCATATTCTTTTCAGAGCAGTTAGGAGATTTCCAGTGCTTAGGTAGATAGACACTACAGGTTGAACATTACTGACCCCCCCACCCCCGCCCCAAACCTGGAAAAACACAGCAGTCTGAAACTTCTGATGTGTTACACTATAAAAGTTTTGTGTTCTGGAACATTTTTCATGTCAGACTTTTAGAATGTGGATGCTTAAGCAGCAAGGTCCAGGCAGATATTCTCAAATCAAAACAAACGCACAAACAACAGGAACCTCATAAATCTGAAACACTTCTGGTTCCAAGTACTTCAGATTAGGGAAGGTACCCCGCACCGAGAAAATGAGATATGATTTCTGCTGGCGAAAGGGGCAGCCAGGGGATTTTGAGGCTGGCAGTCTGAAGCAGGACCATGATAAGCTGAGGGGCTCAACAAGGAGGAAATTGCACATTTGGACCAAAGCAGAAGTGCTCAGTTCTTAAGTGCCACAAAACCCTTTTAGTCGGGGTTCATTGGAAAGAGTTTTGTGTGAATTAATGAAAAAAAACTGAAAGTAAACTTATAACTGTGTTATTTTCAAAATCACAGCAGTTTGTTTTCATTTGCATTTCCCCAGCTGGCCAAGTATTTTCTAATAGAAGACACACAGGAACGAGTGCTGCCGAGACTATTTAAAACACCAGGAAAGCTAGGTTTGTAATTAGTAATCTTTTTGTAATAGGAGACTGTGGAAAAACGAAACATGGTATATTCTTTGTGGCACAGTAGGTTGGATGCTGGTTCTAATTTAGATTATCTAAGTCCAAATCCTGGCTCTGTTCTTTACTGGGATTAGGACATTGACTTCCATTCCATCTACCTGGGGTTTTTCTTCCAGCTGAGTATAGAAGCTTTAGAAGCTCCCAGCCCAAAATAGTTCTTTCCTAAAATGAGAGGGTTTTTTTAAAAAAATAGTTTTATATTTTTGGAGAACACACGTGATTACTACATTTGCATTACTTCTCTCCACTTCTCCCCCTTTAACTCCTCCCAAGTCTGCTCTCCCAGATTACTTATCTCTGTTACATGTACACACACACACACACACACACACACACACACACACACACACGTATATATGCATACATATATGCATGTATGTATAACCTATTGAGCCCATTTAGCTTTTCTCATATGTGCATGTATCTCTCTCTCTCTCTCTCTCTCTCTCTCTCTCTCTCTCTGTGTGTGTGTGTGTGTGTGTGTGCATGGATGTGTGTTTGTTTGTGTGTGTGTGCCCACTTGCAGTGAATAATTTATTAACTTGTCCCTAGAGAAAACTGATTCTCCCTCTCATTGGCCTCTGACCATCTTCAGCTTTTAATCTAGGGGCGGAACCATGCCAAATTTCTTGTCAACCTTGGCAGTTTTACTGGTGGTGTCCTTCTGCTGGTCTTGTTCATGTAACCCTGTTGTCGAGTATTCATCGGTACATTTCCCTGCCATGACTAAGGGCACTCAGTATGTATCTACAGGCTTCTGGATCTTACACATTTTCTACCCTCCTTCATTGATTTTTCCCTAGAGCCTTCCTATAGAGATTGGGTTACAGACATATTAGTTGGTGTTGGGCGCCCCACTGTAACTTAATCTATATATTTTGACCAGCTGCAGTTCTCTGTGATAGTATTCATCTGTAGCATAAGAAAGCTTCTTTGAGCAAGGCTGTGCTGGTACATGCTTGTAATTCCAGCAGAGGCAAGGGTATCTCTGCGAGTTCAAGACCAGCTGATCTCCTAGAATAGCCAGCACTACACAAAGAAACCCCATCTCCAAAGCTAAAAACAGAGAAGCTTCTTTGATGAGGGATGAGAGTGTCTATATATTGATATATGTAGGTATAATGAAAGGCATTTATAAAACATTTAGAAATTATATTGATTTAAGATACTGAGAGTAGCAATCCTGGTTACCTGACTAGGTTTACAGTACCAGGCAAGAATTCTTTCCTGTTGAGTGATCCTTAAGTCCAATTAAACAGTGTTGGTTACTACAAGACAGAAGTGCCAATATTATACTATTCTGGCTGGCTGTCCATCACAGTCATCATTGCTATTCATAGGGGAGGTGATTTCATGCAGCTGGGGAGGACTGCTGATCCCTCTCCTTCTTAGCAACTGGTATAGCTCACAACCACCTCTTTCTGCATTTTATGGTGAATAATTGTATGGCAAATGCCCACTGGGGCAGTGGACATTTGTTTTTGCCTATCTTTTTGGTAACATCAGCCACAGAGGAATGAGAAATACTCCTTTGTTTACAAACAAGATAGCAACAATTCCACTCTACTGGAGATGATAGCTTCAGTTGCTTTCTGTTTAATCTCCTTGCTATTTCAGATAAAACTCAATGTACACTTTCATTTGAACCGGCATCTGATACTGTGAAAGCCACTCCCCGGGGAGAAGTGTGTTGTGCCATGATGTTGAAAGGAGAGCAGTGTGCAACGTCTAATGCACAGGGTGTTGTTTCCCATGCTTAATCCCAAAGTCTTTACCCATTGTCAGCTGCCAGTGCAACTGGAATTTCTGAAGCAATTTTCTTTTTCTGTTTCTTCCTCAAGTCCCCTATTACCCCTACTGTCTTTTTTTTCTAGCTCTTTGTATTTTGTATTTAATTATTTATAACCCCATCTCACAACCACCTCTTTCTGCATTTTATGGTAAATAATTGTATGACGAATGCCCACTGGGGCAGTGGACATTTGTTTTTTCCTATCTTTTTGGTAACATCAGCCATAGAGGAATGATAAATGCTCCTTTGTTTACAAACAAGATAGCAGCAATTCCACTCTACTGGAGATGATAGCTTCAGTTGCTTTCTGTTTAATCTCCTTGCTATTTCAGATAAAACTCAATGTACACTTTCATTTGAACAGGCATCTTGCCTAAAACTTGACCCTTTGATAGTGAAGGTCTTGGGGCACTCTGCATTCCACTGGTGCCATTAGCGTTCAGCATACATGCTCAAAAATAGAATATAGAGCTGGCAATCGTCCAATCAGTTTGGAATTTAGCTAAAACAGGGGGAAACAGTTGAATCAAGCCAATTGGTCTAAAAGTAGGTTCTCCAATTATATTGTGGAGATTGAGGCTAAGAACCTTTCAATTTGATATTAATTGTACCAAACTAGGGTGTTCATTGCAATTTTATAATGTTCAGTTGTTTTGCTGAATAACAACTGAAGCAGCATTGGTTGTGATTAAAACTTTCTGTGTCACATATATGGGTTATAGAATACACATATATTTTATTATAAATGGAACAATTGCCCTTCCTAAATAAGCCAGTCGGGAAATTAATTCATCATTGTAAGTCTTATCTGCATATGTGATTGTAACATTTATTGCTTACTAATGCTACGTAGATGCCCCCACATTTAAAAACATGTCTTTGGGGATGAGATTGTATCATCAGGATCCTCAGAACAGCAAAACTGTAACCTCCTGAATTCATGTGCTCTAATCTACATAGGAATAAAAGAAGTCAGGGTACCTACCACAGAGCATCTCTTGAGGGTCTTATGTGTAATGCATTCAGTATAGAGTGCTTGCAAGCATTTCACAAATAGCAATTAGTATTAGTGTGAGAGAACAAAAATTTCTAAAATTTTTTATCGAATACCCTGGTAAAATCTCCTGCCTATTGGATCCACTGTCTGCAAGTACCTGATACTATGAGCAAGATGTAAGCTGGATAATAGCTCCAACTACTGTTCCCAACAGAAGGGCATAATGGCAGCCATAATTTTATGTTACCTACCGTAATTAGTCCTACTAGAATTTCATTAATTAAAATTCAAGTAGTATTCTCCAGTAATAGAATTCAATTAAATTCTATTAATCAATAAAGATAAAAAAATAAAGGTCCGTTAGGGGCATGCTAGAGGGGTGAGGTAGGAGTGGGTGAGTGGGTGGAGGAGCACCCTCATAGGGTCAAAGGGGAAGGGGAGAGGAGATGGAAGAGGAGGAGTTGTGGATGGTAACGATGAAGGGGGATATCATTTAGAATGTAAATGAATAAAATGATTAAGAAAATAAAATACAAAATAAAGATCTCTATAAAATCTTCTATTAATAATTAGATCACTATTTAATTAATATAGTCCTAGCTTTTTCATTCTTGTCAGAAAAGATAGTGCATGTGTGTTTGAGAGAGAGAGGGAATGAGAGAGAGAGAATGAGAGAGAGGGAGAGAGAGAGCACACGTGTGGAGGTCAGAGGAAAATTCACAGGATTGTTTTCTTCATTCACCATATCAGTTCAGGGCATCAACCTCAGGTTCCCCAGCTTGGTGGCCAGTGCCTGTACTAGCTGGGCTTTTCCATGCTTAACTTGCTAAACAAAGGAGAATGGCTAGTTTAACCCAGTAAAGAAGCAGGCTTCCATTAAAAAGAATTCATATAATATATATATATATATATATATATATATATATATATATATATATGTACCTACACTTGTTCACACACTCCTTCAGTCGTGGGAATCCAAGCACTACGCCATTCACTAATAAAAAGCCGGCACCTATAAAGAGCACAGGACACAGTACTCAAAAGAATGGAGAGAAGTGAGAGGTTGTGACAGCCGCATGATCAGAACATATCAGGAGAGAGGAGAGTTAGGGGTTGGGAACAGTGCTAGCAGCAAGAGAATGGTGAGGCATGGGAATGGCTCGGGAATAAAGCCACCTAAGTGGGCAAGGTTGGTATAACCAGGAGCATACAGACCTGGCAGCAGTCTCACAGTAATGCCACAATGACCTTTCTTGAAAGAAAGAAGCTAATATCTGCACAGCTTTGAGGATTTGTGAAACCCTGCACTGTGTTTAGCTATGTAGGCTTTTCTCTCTTCATATTAATAGGCTATTATGAACTCATCTAGAAAAAGGGAGGGGGAACATTCATGAGGGGAGAGTCTTATACTATGGCCTGGGTTGGTGGGTTCTAAGTACTTAATTTCCTGTCTGGGAGGTAGGCTTCTGACTTTGTGTCTTATTAGTGAGGCAACCAATCAAACCGTTGGCTGTGCTGTTGGCCACATTCCTGTCTGTTTTATCTCCTGCATGTCTAGAACCATCTGAGGGAAGGCAGCAGAGAGCAAGCATATGTTCAATACAAAGGCTGCATGAAATCTGCAAGCCTGCTGTGCATCAAACCCATGTAATTCATTTATTTTTTAAAGCGGTGATGATACACGCTTTCCTCTGGATGACAAATTACAGAGCACATCTGAAAAACCCTCTCTTAAGGGAAAACATTCTGCCTTGGGTTTTTTTTTTCTTCTTCCCTGCTTACAATCTTTATTATGTATCATGGAGAGAGGAAAAATGATCTTCATAGAATACTTGTAAAGAGAAAATAATAAAAATAGTAAACCTGAATGTCTGATTCTATTAATGAGAAGAAAGATATTATACACAATGCATGCACAGCTCTAAATTGGGCAAAGATCCAGTGAGTTAGGAGAGAATGGCTGATACCTTCCCAACAAATATGCCAGTAGGATTAGTTTCCATTTTCTTAAGAAGTACTTTTCCCAGTAATTAGTGATGTTTGCATTAGGCATCGTAGATCTTTAATGGCTTTGCACTGTAAGTTTGCAACAAAGGGTTTTCTAATATATTGATAATTGTTTTCAAGCTTCCCAGTTACTCTCAAGATACTTTCCTTCTCTCCTAAAATCTTTGTTCATCCTTCCATCAACTGCCCCATTTCCTAATAAAAGCCTAATCATCTTTCCATTCTCCATCATTTCTTCTTTCCTTAACTTGACCCATCTGTTTTGTAGCCTGGATGCGGAAGAGTACATTGTGCCCATTATCTGGCTGTCTAGAGCACACATTTCTTTCGAAATATTCTTGCTTCTAGGAATTTTTGTTCTCCTTTTCCCAGAAACATTTCTCCCTTTGATGTTCTCTTGTCAACATTTCTTCAGCAAACACTTCTTAAATGTGTGTGCATCACTCAGCTCTGGTTTGTGTGTGGGTGTGTGGGGAGGGTGTTACAAAGGACAGAAACATATTTTATAGTTTCCATGAAGAGGAGATGTGTTCGCAGGCACAGAGGTGATTGTGACATGCGTAGAGAAGACTGTGGCTCTGGGTTTGAGGATGACAATAGACTAGCATGTCTCAGGAGAACCTTGGTGACAATAACATGACTTTCTTCTGAATGAAATAGTACTCTTATTCTCTGCATCACCCTTTCACAAATAAAAACCATAGGGAGTGACTTCCTGTCACCATGCCTTTGCTCTGTCATCATGGACCCTAATTTTTTGAAACCATAAGTACAATCAAATGCTTTCTTTTATAAGCTACCTTGGTCATGACAGTTTGTCTCAGCAAAAGAAAAGTAGCTTATGCAGTTCCCCATTTCTAGACCTAGAAGTATAAATACTATAGATTGGTATACTCACCAGTATTTTATCTAGTGATGGAAGTATGGTTTCCACAAAGAAAAATCAAGATAACATTGTTGCTAGAAAGAGAATGAATGTCAGGAAAGCAAGGAAAATGACTGGTACCTACAGTATACCATATATAACTCTCCATCATGGCATTTGAATTGAAAAGTGAACAGAGAAAAAAAATCAACTCTTGTTAAAATAATAAAATAAGAAAGAAATAAAAAAGGAAACGGGGATCTTGAGAGATGCTTTAGCTGGTGGCATGCTTGCTTTGTAAGTATAACGATCTGTTTGAACCTCAGTGCAATATAATTGTCAAAACATATGAATTGTAGACAAATTACTTGGAAAATGCATGGTCATACATGGGAATTGGTCCTGTATGGACAAGACATGACTATCATCATGTAGCTTATGGGGACAGCCTGATGTAGAACTAGGTAACTGAGAAAGAACTAAAGTTGAGAGCTGCTGATACCACAAGGAACGGAGAAAGGAAAGGCAACTTCAGATGATGTTTTGATTCTTTTTTTTTTTAAGGGTTACCGTTTATTTTTATTTTTTTTAATTTTTATTTTCTATATTCTATGTTTACATTCCAAAGGCTTTCCCCTTTCCCAGTCCCCCCCCCCACCATACGTCCCATAATTCCTCTCCCCCCCCAACTATGCCCCAATCATTCCCCTCCCCTACGATTTCTCTGTTCTGGGTCTACAAACCTGGATCCAATCTTTACAGGCCCAGGGTCCTCTCCTTTCTTCTTCTTGGGAATCATTTGACTTGCTAATTGTGCCTTGAGTATTTAGGGCTTCTGGGCTCATTAATATCCACTTATCAGTGATTGCATTTCATGTGTATTCTTTTGTGATTAGGTTAACTCACTTAGTGTACTGGCTAATTTCGTGTGTCAACTTGACACAGGCTGGAGTTATCATAGGGAAAGGAGCTTCAGTTGGGGAAGTGCCTCCATGAGATCCAGCTGTGGGGCATTTTCTCAATTAGTGATCAACTGGGGGAGGGCCCCTTGTGGGTGGTACCATCTCTGGGCTGGTATTCTTGGGTTCTATTAGAGAGCAGGCTGAGCAAGCCAGGGGAAGCAAGCCAGTAAGGAACATCCCTCCATGGCCTCTGCATCAGCTACTGCTTCCTGACCTGCTTGAGTTCCAGCCCTGACTTCCTTTGGTAATGAACAGCTGTGTGGAAGTGTAAGCTCAATAAACCCTTTCCTCCCCAACTTGCTTCTTGGTCATGATGTTTGTGCAGGAATAGAAACCCTGACTAAGACAAATTGGTACTAGCGTAGTGGGGTATTCCTGTGACAACCTGACCATGTTTTGGGGAGGACTGTGGAAGGACTTTGGAACTTTGGGCTAGATGGTCCATTCAGTGTTGAGACCTCTGTGAGATGTGTAGGAGCTTGGAAGATTATGTTGAGAACAAGGCAGAAGATGGAGGCCTGGCTTGTGAAATTTCAGAGGGAAGATTAAAGACTCTTATTAGGGCCATGAAGATTCTGTGGTTTTGGTTAGCTGGGGCTGAAGAATCAGCTGTAATTAACAAAATACCAAAACCATTAAAGTCAACTTTTGTGTTACTGGGACTATTGATGCTGGTTAGCTGGAGCTAAGAAATTAGCAGTGATTAAGAAGAAACCAGCATCACTGAGGTGAAATCTTCTGGGAAGTGTTTTCTGAGAGCACAAAGGGTATGTTCCAGATAGCCAAGGTTGTACCTTGTGCTGTAACAGGACTTGGTACTGTGTAAGAGTCACCCAGGAGGTACTGGTTTTGAAGGCATGAAGGCATCATGAAGAACAGCTGAGGCTTGGTACTGTGAGAGGCCATGGGAGGCCATTGGTGAAAGTGTACCCTCAGTTGTAATTGACAGCCCAGGACTGAAGGGGTCATGCAAGAGTTGAGGCATGGCACCATGAAGAAAGCCTGTGAGAGGCTGTTGGTGGAACCTAGTTATAGCAGAAGATAATGGAGACGCCAGTACCATGAGATGACCACCAAGGACAGCAGCAGCAGTGGAGTACAGGCAGCTGGAGCCTAGAAGACAAGGTGTGTGCTACAAAGGGCAGAGCTGGAGAAGTGACTCAAGCCCTTGGAGGAGCCCAGAAGATCGTGAGTTGGATCCCAGACATTGAGCCATTGGAATTTGAGTTTTGCTTTTGATTGTGACTAGGCCCTGATATTTTTCCCTCTTGAAAGAAGGTATTTTAGTGGAACCCACAGTTAAGAGACTTTGAATTTTTAAAAGACTTTGAATTTTAAGATATTGGATATTTTAAAAGGATTGAACTTTTAATATGTAAAGACTGTGGGACTTTTAACTTTATTTAGATCTTGGGGATGAATAAGAAAGTAAGGGTTGAGGCTTAATAGTGATATGTTGGTGTGTCAAATTGACAAGGGGTCAATTGTACTGGCTAATTTCGTGTGTCAACTTGACACAGGCTGGAGTTATCATAGGGAAAGGAGCTTCAGTTGGGGAAGTGATCAACTGGGGGAGGGCCCCTTGTGGGTGGTACCATCTCTGGGCTGGTATTCTTGGGTTCTATTAGAGAGCAGGCTGAGCAAGCCAGGGGAAGCAAGCCAGTAAGGAACATCCCTCCATGGCCTCTGCATCAGCTCCTGCTTCCTGACCTGCTTGAGTTCCAGTCCTGACTTCCTTTGGTAATGAACAGCTGTGTGGAAGTGTAAGCTCAATAAACCCTTTTCTCCCCAACTTGCTTCTTGGTCATGATGTTTGTGCAGGAATAGAAACCCTGACTAAGACACTTAGGATGATATTTTCCTAAGAGTGTTTCCAGGAACACTGTTTCTGGAAATGGTAGAATGGTAGAACATAAGAAGTTGTGTAAGGTGGAGGAATCATATGCAGTAAGGAGAGGCAGTCTAGGAAGAGGGAAGAAATAGAAGATGGATGAATGACACAAATGTAAAATCTATGTTCTCACTGTCGTCATACTGATCTCTTCTGATATTAACTATGACTTGTCTCTTTAACTTTCTTCTTGGAGGAGGGTCACTGAACTTACCTTGCTTATGGTTGCCAGGACCTGGGAGGTGGCCCTAAAGTCTCCAGTAATGCTGGTGAAAAGTAGGTTGAAGGAAACAGAGATTGGGTGTGGAAAAGGCAGGGTCCTATCAGCATGCCAGGAACCTGATATGGTGGGAGAAAATAACAGGGGGAGAAAAGCCTTTTAGCTTTGACAGGTAGGACACTAGGAAATCTGTGGAAGAGAAAAGGAAGTGAAGGTTCTTGTTCTGAGGTTCATGAGAGGTTGACTCAAGCCTAGGAGCAATTGAGAAATGAAGGCTAAAAATATAAATTCAAAACACAGGGAAAAATTAAGGAGCCTGAAAGGGCAAATAAGGGTCCCAGTGAGAGGAAGGATGTGGACTTGAGATGGAGATTATTACTACTGGACATTAGAGGCACAGATGTAAGAGCAGCAGAAAACATGGGACTCAGGGGCAGAAGATGGGGAATGTTGATGGAGGCCATTAGAGATAGTATCAATTTTTCAAAGAAGACAAAGATTAAGCGAACTTTGGAGTGTAAAGAATTTACCTGACTTCAAAGTTTGTATCTGGAGTCTAGTGGCTGGGTGACCTTAATTATAGTCTCAGCTTCCGTTTGGGTGAATGGAGATGTCATAGAAATAATTTGAAAGGGCAGTGGTAATGGGAAGTAGTATAATATACATTAAATGACAACTGCTATTTCTATAGCTGAATACATATATTATCAATCATAAAACTATATGGAAACATAGAGCTACTTTATCATATGCATGACCTCATTGATGTTTCTTGAGAGTAGTCTATGGGTAGACTTTTATGGGCCTAAGAGCTGTCAACTGCCACCTTTGTAAATCTTAAAGACAATCATAGTTCCTTCCTTACAGTGATACCATGATGATTTATTAAGAATTTTGATTTTTTATCCAAGGCAGAGAAGAACAGTAGTCAGCATACATTTTCTGTTTTGTAGGAGGAGTCACATAGCAGCAGAGTTAAGAGACTTATCCAAAGCAACATGACTAATGAAATGAATAGTTGAACCAATACCCACACATTCATTGTGCTTCCAGAATTCTTTTTCCCATACCCTTAATCTATATGACTTCTGACCCACTGCTAACTTTGACCTTTGACGGAGGCTCTGAACTACTCATCACTTCCTTTGTGACCTCCTGTTGACCACCAGCTTTGAGGTTCTTCCTCAAGGTCAGCCAACATTTACTATGACTTCTTGTATTGCTTTTGTGCCCTGCTTATCCAGCTACAGGGGGAGGGATCAGTCCTACCCCTGTATTGTTCTGTAAGTACCTGATGGAGTGTGCTTGCACTACAGAAATAAAAGCTATACTGCATTTGTCTCTGTGAATATAGTGAAGGAAGTCTGTTCTGGTCAGTTCTGACAAAGCTGCATATCTGGGCATGGCCTGCCTATGTACCTATGTGCATGGTCTGCCTATGTTCCTATGTGCTATGTGCCTGTCTGCTTCTTGCTATTATCAATTCGACTACTTACTTTCTCACAGCATGAGTATGGGCTTTGGAAAATGGCTGAAGATGTAATGTTTCAATTGAAGTGTTGGTGGTTAATGAAAAAAATCTGGTGCTATGTTTATTCCTGTGGCAAACCTTGTGGAGTTTCAGTCCCCAGTGCTGTGGTATCATGTCCTTTCCTGGTATGTCTCAGTATAGCTAACAGATATACTTAAATATATACATTTAAAATACTTCAATCTAAGCTTGGTTTTAAAAATAGTATAGGAGATAGAATGGGAGTTCTGTGTACCTCAACTTTATGACATGAGAGAAAAATTACATGAAAAGCATGGAGTCTATATTTAAAAGTAGTGGTTTTTGAGACTTTTTAAAATTTAAACACATTTAGGTTTTAAATTCACATTATTTCTTTAGTCCATGATACTATAACTCAAATATTAAAATTGGAAAAAATAATTCCAATTGTGTTTTAAAATAAGTGGCACAATGTCACTGTATAGATAACACACATGCATACAAACACACACACACACACACACACACACACACACACACAATCCAAAACAAAGGCAACAAAACCAAAAATCAGTAATTTTAATAATTGTTAATATTATTTTTAAACAAAAGAAAAGGCCCATTGAATTCACTGATGCTTTAAAGAAAATTTATTTTCATATAACTATAGAGGAAATGTTTATTACAGCTAGGAATAAAATAGTTTTATAAATAAATTAAATTGTTATAATATGAGAAAGACACAGAGAAAGAGAAAGAAGAGAGAGAGAGAGAGAGAGAGAGAGAGAGAGAGAAGATCCTTGAAGAGTAGACCTGTAGACCTGTGAAATAAAAATGGTAACGGTGAACAGGATAAGGGAAGGCAAGACTGTGGGATGCTGTCAGCAGAAAGTTGGGGCTTACCAGAACTCTGGCTGCTTCCATGTGGGGCTAAATGGGAGGAGGTGATTCTATAAGTAGTGAAGAAACACCTATACAGATATCAAGATCATTCACAGATGCTGATGTGAACCTGAAATCAGGATAAGCAAAGGTCTAAATAGTGAATAGAGAGTAGACCAAGCAAGGAAGAGCCACGGGAAGAACACAGTGTCACAAATGTCTGCAGCCTGCGTTATCCACAGGTTTATAGCAGATGCTGCCTTTAAGCCAAGTCTACTGACTTAGGGACCTAGAATTCTTGACATCCTTCTATTGCTAGTAGACAATCTATGTTTGTCAGCATCAGAGAGGCTAAGGAGTGCTACTTTTGATACATCACATAGTCAACTAAAGTAAAAATCTTGCCACTTGTGATTTTGGAAGATAGGAAGAACTAAGTATCATTTGTTACAAATACTGAGACAGCAGGGGTTTCTAAAGTATTGGTAGACAGAAAAATTTATACAGCAGTTTAGGTGGCAAAATATGAACACTATGCTAAGTGTAATAAACAATCTAAAAACACAACCAGATCATTATTTGCCAGGTATTTGAAAATCTCCTGAGTTTTAAACACTATCTCTATGCCCTTTATTGATGATCCAAAATAAAATGGACATAGTTCCTACCTTCATGGAGTGTTCAGATTAAGAGACAGGCAGTGACAACGAGGTTTCAACTGTGTCATTGGATGGTATGGTTGTTTGAATAGGTATGGCTCCATAGACACATGTGTTTGAATGCTTGGCCTATAGGGAGTGGCACTGTTAGAAGATGTGGCCTTATTTGAGTAGGTGTTGGAATTGTGTCACTGTGGAGGCAGGCTTTGAGATATATATGCTCAAGCTACGCCCAGTGTTGTTCAGTCTCTTTCTTGTTGTCTGCAGATCAATATGTAGAACTCTCAACTCTTTCTCCAGCACCATGTCTTCCTGCAAGATTCATCCTTCCTACCATGAAGATAATGAACTAAACTGAAGCTATATGCCAGCCCCAATTAAATGTTTTCCTGTATATGAGTTGTCTTGGTCATGGTATCTTTTCACAGCAATGTAACCCTAACTGATGTTTATATGCCACTGAGGGAAAAGATTCAAGAACTCCTAACCAAGTCACAATGCATCACAGGCAGGCTTCCCAGATGAGGATCCTATGATAACTGAAGACAAGAAGAAGCCTGGCAGGAGGTGGGATAAAAGCCTACTAGGAAGACTGAATATCAGAGGCTTGGAAAGTTCAGGAAGGCTGTCCAGTCCCCTAGAAAAGTCTTCAGAAAGATCAACCACTGTGCAGAGCAACACCAAAGGCTGGGGGAGAGGCACCTTTTACTGAGCATTTGTACAAACCACACACTTTGAATACAGTATAGGGTTTAATTTTCTCAAACAGCGTTTGCCTCCATCCTATGGATGGAAAGGAATCACAGAAGTAATTACAGCACACAGCTTAGAGTCAGGCTATCTAGAAGCACCCTCGCCCAACCTCTTTCCTCTCCATGCTACTTCCCTTGACTTTAAGGAAGTACCATTTGGTATTTGGACTGTTGTGTTGAAGTAAGTACTTAGATTACAAAGTAAGTATTCACTATTAACCAATAACCCGATGTTTCCTTTGAGGCTTTATGTGAGGTACCAATGAGGTTGTCTATGGAGCACAATGACTAGAGTGTGTTAGAGGCACGGCTATGTGCACTTTGTTTGCACTTACAGCACAGCCCTCGCATTTAAGTGGATGTAGAAAATCCAAAGTCTGTCCTCTGCTTTCTTAAGTGCTTCTCCTATTCACCACATGCTCCTAGAACTTTTTGAATCATGTCTACTTTGTATAGGTCTGTGTCTTCTTGCAGACAGAAAGTCTGCTCAAAGACTAGAGGCAGGGAGACAGTGGGTGTGTGAGTGCGCCATTCACTTAGTATTTACGCTCCAATTGAAGTAGTTATGATGTTGTCACCACAGTGCACACACACACAGCTAAGAAAACAAGAGCATAATCATAGGGTGTGCTTCTGGCCAACAGAACATACAGAATGAGAAAGCCAGAGTTAGCATTTGGCAGTCAGATTTACCTCAGGCCCTTACCTCATAGCCGGGGAAACTGGGGCCACGGAAAGCTACAGGATAGATCCTAGACCTTCATATGCAAAAAAAATCTGGATTTACATTTTCCTTCTTTATCTTTTAATTCATCTATTTATTAAAATGATTTAGATGGGGGCACTTAAAACTGATGAACATTAGCAGTGTGAAACAGTAGAACTTTTCTCTCAGTTTGGTGGAAAAGGGCACCATTGCATACTCTTATATATTAGGACATAATCAAATATTCAGCTATTTTAAATGCTATTTAAAAAGAAATAGACACAGTAATTTTCCCATTTTCAAGTATTCAAGGCTTAAGATTAATTTTGCCAAGAATTTTCATTTAAGATGGTTTCAGAATAAACCATAATGTTTATTTTTTTAATCATAGTATATATTAATCTGGCCTCCTCAAGCCCATAGCCTCTCTGTGGTTAGTGTGGAGCTTTGTACATACTAGTGTTTTCTGTCTGTTTCAAAAACCACAAATGTACATGCACTGCCACGAGATAGACAATTTAGAAGATGCTGATGTGGTTAGGTTCTCTGAGAACAACCATGAAGTGAATGAGAAATGGCCTTGAGAGTTTCTTGTCATATCAGTTGGTGTCATCCCTTTTTAAATCATGTTCAGGAAGCCACATGGTTGAGACTCAATGGGTGAAGCTTCTGTGTCTTTTCTATTAGGTGGAATCTCAAAGTAAACTTCTGGTTCCTCTGACTCCAAAAATCTTCCAACACCCTCTTCTGGGTTGTTCTCTGAGCATCAGGTGCAGGAAGAAGTATCTCATGTGGCCCTAACACTATACAAAGAAACTGAAGCAACTAAGGAATGCAGAAATTGAAGTAGTCTTTTGCAGGAAAGATTCTGTCAGTTGGTTAGCCAATACCAAACAACGAACTCCGATATTATATACAGACAACTAACATATCGGCTGAGCAGGTTATAGTCATATACTTAGGAATGTGTACCTATGCATGCACACACACACACACACACACACACACACACACATACACACACAACGTATGCATGTAGGCATGTGTATGTAAAACAAAATTTAAAGAAAAAGGGGCCATAAATTTGACAAAAAGATTAGGAACATGGTAAGTTAGAGGGAGGAAAGATAGGTAGACAAATGATATACTTTTAATTTCAAAAGAGAATGATTATTTTTAAAAAAACAGAGTTGCTTGTTTCTGTTAAAGAGTTTGTAGCTTCCCACAGTGTAATGTCTTCAGTTGCAATGTAGAATCTGCCTTGCTAGGTACCACATGTGTTCACACCAGTTTAACCTACGTTAGGGTGAAAGGCAGAAACATTTGACATGTTAGAACCAACCCAGTAAAGGAAGAGGGACTCTCCAGGAGACATCTTCCATGCTCATTTTGATTGATGATTTCTGTGTAGCGTCCCACATCAGTCCCTTCTTTGAAAAGCTAAGTGGGTTAAGTAAGCTCAGGGCTCATAACTTATCCCTTTATATTCTTCTAGATTCCAAGTTTGAGGGTCTAAACTTGCAAGGGAAATTGTGGCAATGATGAGGATTGTGCTCCTGAAACCTTAAACATAGTTTCAGAATTGAACTGGGAACTGGAGAGGAGTTTAATTAAGCTAAATGTTCTGATGTTTGAATGTTGACACACTGGACCATACTTAAATCCAAGAAAATTAAAAAAAAAAAGCATTCCCCTAGGGAGAACAGAGTTGATTTACATGGTACTTCTTTCATTAAATTCAGTGAAGCCTGCAAAACTTGCTAATGAAGGAAAATTATGAAGTATTTGGACTCAATTTACTTGCTCTTTCCACAATAATTTGGCTTCTGACCATCTGACACAGAATCTGAAGTAATCAGATTTCGAAGGCATTACTTCCTCGTACTTTAGCATAAATTCATAGGAAACATGTTCTATGCTTATCCGAAAGAAGATATGGCAAAAGTGGCCCGGTTGTTTTGTGCCCTAAAAGGGACATTTAGGTTATATGAGGCATGAGATTTTAAAGTTCATTCCATGCCTCTTCAGAAGGCAAGCTAGTGCTAAGCTCAAGGACAAGGGACTAGAAGAGACATTCAGCCACTGGATCAAATAAATACACCACTAGGGTTCAGGAATTTGTCATTTTCTTGGTGCCCCTTCTAATCTACTCTAAATTTTACAGGCAGAGTTACAATCAGTATCAGCATGCACACCTGATTAAGCCTCTCTTTAAATCCATTTAATGGGATCCCTGTGCCCTCAGCCTGAGTTACCACTCTTTAGCATGGCTTTGAGGCCCTGAATTCATCTGTAGGAAGTATTGTCATCATTATAATCTCTTTTCTGGGTTGACCTGTTTCTCATGTTTTGTAAGCTGGAACATTTGTATAGTAGGGCATGATCCAGAGTATCCACAGCCCCAAATTCCAAAAGTTCAACATAGTCTGCTCAGCAACAAGGTTTAGCCAGGCCTGCAGAAGGGACTGGTTCTCAGTCGTCCACTCGGACTCAAGCTCACTCTGCATCTTAACCTTGAGTCCAGCTGCTTGTTGTAGCTGAGGTTCAAAGCTCTGCAAGGACCCTTCCCGACAGTTAGGTGATATGACCTGGACATAACACCTGCACTAAGAACTCAGAGCCATCACTCGTCACATGACAGTATCTAACCATGTCCTGGAAGACATCTCAGAGACGGAGAAGGAGTCTGCAGCCATGAGCGTTAGTGTTAGTGTCTATCACAGACCTCTGTCTCCTACTGCTTCCCCGCAGCTCTGCCTCCTGGCTCCACTTACATTGTCATTGTTCCCCTGGTCACTTGGACACTTTTTCATTCTCATCCTTTGTCACGCCATTTTCCCAGATCTGTTACCCGAACAATCTACTGTCCTATTTCTTTCTCTCTCTTGATTTCTTTTCCATATTTGTATTATGTCACATTTTCTTCCTCCTTTCATTATTATGGTGGCTTCACCCTCTCTGCATTTCTATAGTTTCTCTATCACTTCCCTCCAGAGCCTCCTATGATTACACACAAAGGCCCAAGTAGTCTTCTCTTTCTCTGGACTCAGTAACACCTGGCACTCACTTTTCAAGAAGAGCTTAACCATTGAACTACTAATGTATATTTAACCTCTTTTGTCTCACAGTAGTGTGCAAAGCTTACTTATTCACTCTATATTCGAAGTAACTTGAGGAGTGACTGGGAAAGAGCCAGTTAACAAATATTTAATCACATTTGTCTATTTGAGTGAATTAGTTATACAGGAGATCCATTGTAGTAATAAAAATTGTAGCAGTCTAGTTGACACAAGAAACTCCTTGTCTCTTGTTTTCAGACTACTGTGTTAATTAAAAACTTACTCTAGGCTGTGTAGATCGTGGTTAAAGCATTTATCACATAAACAAGAGAATGATAGTTTGGATCCCCAGAACCCTGTAAATGCTGGATGGGAGTGTCAGAGCACTCTTGTATTCTGCTATGGAAGACAGAGGCAAGTGATCCCCAGAGGAAGCTAGCTAGCCAAACTAGCTGTATCAGCAAAAGCTGGACTTGATGAGGAGACCATGCCTCAAAGGGTAAGATAGAAGAGAAATGACTCACATGAAAAGACTAGTAAAAATCCAATCCAGGATAAATCATTGGTTTTACTTTGGTAGCTGCAAATATAAACCTGTCTTAGAAGCTAGTGATACAGGGAAGTGGAATGAATGGTCGCATGTAAAATTGAATTTAAAATCAAAGACTTTGTGAAATTAATAAACCTTATGAAGCTGAAACAAATGATCACCAAGCATTTCCTCTTGGCCTTAGGCTCCAGCCTTGCAGATACAGGCATTCAACCACAAATCCACTAGTTTTTTTTAAACACATATTTTTCCATCTCTTAACATTTAGAAAATAGTACACAGCAGAGCTAAACTAAACATTGCTTGGCTTTTAACTTCCCAAACTTCAGGAGAAACTTCCAGTGCATGCATCCATGATATGGGGAATTCAAACTCAATCTAAGAATGATGCTGGCTCATTCCACAGCTGATACAGTGTGTAGAAAATTACCCTTGGGGGCAGTTTGGAATATGAAGTGCTGTATACTGGCCTGCATTTCAAATTGAGCCTCATGATTTGCCAAGTTTCTCAGATGAGGGCTCATAGAGGCCTGAGAATTGACAAAGATTGTCATAGTCTCAGAGTAGAGAAACGGGGCTTAGAATTGATCTCTATGTAGCATAAACATTGTTATAAAGTTAGAAGTACAGTAGCAGGAAAGAGTTACACATTCCACATACATGTAGTGTGTGTGTGTGTGTGTGTGTGTGTGTGTGTACTTTTAAAACTGGAGAAATTGTTACTAGAGCACTAAACACTAGGGAGAACAGTTTTATGAAAAAGGAACATGTCCAAGTTAAAAAACAACAACAAATGGCCTAATTCTGGAAAATATTTCCCTCAAATTTGAGGACTAGTCTTAGTTCCCTCAGAGGCAAAATTGGAAGTCACTGTGAACCAGAGTAAGACTTGGATCCAAGCTTGATACCTGCTGGAGGATGACTGTCAATTCTATGGGATGTTGGGGTGGGGGAAGAGATGGCTGAGAATCTGAGGCACTGCTGCCTTGCTTCTATCATCTTAGACATGGAAACAGCCCTAGAAGTGTGGGTACAGTACCCACAAAGACAAACCTGAGTCCCTGGCTTAGCCGAGTTCCACTTGGTCAGTGCAATCTTACACCTAAGGGTATTCTTCATATAGCCACCAAAGCCAAAGACCATTTTGCAATGCACTCTGGTAATCTTAAGTTTGTCAGAGCTTTATTTGTATTATTTATTTTGATTATACATTTTATGTTATCATTGCATTTGAATATATCTTATCTACATTTTTTTTGGTGGTCAGTTTCTTGAAGACAAGGACATGGAGACAAGTAGAAACTGAAATTCTAAGTTATAAAATTTTTTGAGATCTTATGGATGGCACAATTTGTATCCTAAAATAATGAAGACAGGGGAAAACTGCTCATAAAATGTTATAGGACTGGAAAATTGCTCAAAGGATTAGGGTGCTATTCATCTAGAAAGCATAAGAAATGGAGTTAGGATTCCCGACACTCAGATAAAAGTAAGGAGGTAGATGTGGCAGCTGCCTGTAACCCCAGAACCCAGGAAGCAGAGAGAGGAGATCCACGTGGCAGCAAGCTAGACATTTAAACTAGCCAAAATGGATATGCTCTAGGTTTAGTGAGACCATGTCTGAATGAACCAAATGAAGAGTGATCAAACAAGATTCCAGAAGTCAGTGTAGGGTCTCCACTTAAATACACACACATGTGCATCTTTACATGCACAAACACACATAGCCACACTCATACAAACCTACATACACATGTATATGTACCACATACATCTAAAAGGATGATATAAAGGTGCTTTAATGCTTTATCGATCATCAAGAGCTCATGTCTGATGTTGGAACCAAGCAGATGTGCCAGAAAAGTCCTTTTGTATCTATGGAAGTAAGTCTAAGGTGATTACAGAACTAAAAATTGGCAAAATTTTTGTTTAAATAATTGTCATACTTCTTGATTCAGCCAGATGTTACCTAAATATTTTAGTAGGAGAAATGTTTAACACCTTTGGTCATAATGTAGTTCAGGCAAACAATTATTGCACACTGTGGCCAGGGATGGCATCTTTACCCCTGATTGCATACAGAGGTCCCACATATATGAAAGAAGGATTCCGGATGGCACATAGCTTTCTCCCCATGACAGCTCAGGCTCCTACATGGTGGAGAGGTAGTTGCAATGAGGACTCTGAGTCTTTACTCTTTCTTGAATTTTACTAAAATGTTCTTGTATTTGCAGAATCTGGGTCTGGCCTGAAATCTGTCAAAGAACAGAATGCCATGTGACAAGACATTTTAAATCCCAGAGCAATAGATCTCAAAGCAACTCCGTTGCCTTCATTTTTTTCTTAAAATATGGGAAGCCAACAGCTAACAAGGATCCTTTCTGTGATTTTCCCATGTTCCCAGAAAAACTAAGTAACTCAGAAGCCATATTCTTGATGTCTAGCCTAATGCACTTTCCATGATACAATGCACCACATGAGTCATCTGGAGAAAGGAACCTAGAATTACAAGGGTGTAGCAGCAATTGAGAGCTTTAGGTGTAGAGGTTTGGAAGAATGCTCTTAGTCAAAGAGGCTATTCTAGAGAAACTGCCTACATTAAACAAATAATATAAAGAGTTCCGTTAAGAACCTTAGCCATGAGAATAAGAAGGTTCCTTCTTTTCTACAAAAACAGCTTGCTCCAGGGAAAATCCAAAAACTGCAGGTGATCTCAGTTGGAACATATCCACAAATATTCACCTAGGAGTGCCAGAGTTAATTCCACTGTAGAAAAGTATCCTCAAGAAATCTGACCTCTGGACCCCTGTAGCTAGTGAGAAAGGTGGCTTTGGGATGGGTGGTGGCTTCCAACAGATGGCTCCCATCTGACCACCAAGTCAGAATTGCTTTTCTGAAAAAGCTGCTGCTTTCCAGGGTTTCTGGCATGTGTATTCCAAACAGGATCAAGAACATCTGGAGAACTTGGACCCGGCAATGCACTTAGGTCATGGCCTCTAGGCAAGTGATCAGCAAACTGAGTCACTAAAATTGCTTTTCACGAAGCATTAGCTGTGTCTGGAAGCAGCATCCAGGCAAGGCTGTGTAAGTGGAATCTCCCTCCACCCATTGCCCTGTGTTGGGCTAGTATCAAAACCCAGGTCTCTTTCTGTGAACACTGCTTTCCAATGAAAGAATTAGGAGCATGAGGAAGGAGAAGAGTCTTAGGGCTGTTTGGACAGGACTGATGAAATAGATGGCAGAAGCCTCAATCTTGAACCATTACAGGTATCTGTGATCTTTGGTTGATGTTAGAAAAGAAGATGTGGAGGGGCTTCTCCCACAACACCCAAAGCTCTCTGGGTGTATTCCAGTCCTCTGCATCTTTTTGGGTAGCTGATTAAAAAAACATGAACTGGAGGCGTTATCTGTTTGCTCTTCCTTGTCTATTTTGTGCCCTCCTGAGAATGCCTGGAAACGGCCATAAATACAAAGTTTGCCCAATAGCATTTGTAGAAAAATATTTGCAGTGAAGATCTGAATCTATGATCATCTCTTTTCATTTTAACTTTGTTCCAACCATAATTTACTCATATGGGAGTTGCTTTAACACGTTCTTTGTTATAAATTTTTATTTCCCTGTTCCTTTATAGTTTTAAACATTTTAAAGGTATCATTTAACAATTATCTAGCAATGATTAATTCTTAATATCACCATCTAAAATTGTATTTTTCAAAATTTACATGTAAGGAAAATAAGAAAAAAATGCCAGTGGTGATTTTAATAGCTAAATAACTTTATCAATACATGTAGAACATTCTCTCTCTCTCTCTCTCTCTCTCTCTCTCTCTCTCTCTCTCTCTCCCTGCACTCCTCCCTCCCTCCTCCCTCCCTCCCTCCCTCCCTCTCTCCCTCTCTTCTCATTTATCTGCATTGTTTTAGCTTTTGGTTAAGCCAGGTGGAATTTAGGATCCTATCCAGTACCCAAATCAGGTGTTCATTAAGTTTTCAGAAATTTATTCATGTGTTACTTATTTTATTGTAACTCTCAGAATACCTGACAGAAAGAACTTAAAAGAAGTAGGAATAACTTGGGTTCGCAGTTTGAGGTGATACAATCTTTCACAGGAGAGAAAGCTTGGCAGTAGGCATATCTACAGCTATGGAGGTGGAAGCATGGGATAACTAGTTACTCCTCACAGCAAGGAAGCAGAGTCGCCTCATCCCAGAACCAGAGCTCATCTATAAATTGTAACCCTTGATACAATGACCTTCATTCACCAATTACACCCTAATGGCTCCAAAATCTCTCAGACAGTGGGAATCAAGCATCCAAACACATGAGACTGTGGGTGGCATTTCACATCCAAACTATTATGTCTATGATATGTACTATGAGGCCATCAGAGCACATATTGACCAAAAATAATCCTTCATATTTATATAGCATGAAAGATGTATAGAGCGCCATGGTTTAAGCAAAAATTTTGAAAAACAAATTTTTGTAAATTTTGAAATGAAGCACTTTTATGTTCTGGTTTTTAGCATAGTCACCAGTGCCAGAGTCATCTCTCCAGCTCATGAGGGACGTTTATAATAATAGAACCAGTTCATCAACAATACATTAAAATGAGAATGTTCTCAAGTAATATAATAATAACAATAATAATAAGTCCAAGTTAGTTGTCTTTGCAGCATTAAAGCTAGCATCCTCATCCAAAAATATTTTGTATCAAATTAAATGGTGCCCTGTCACTTCCTATGACTACCCCATGATCTAGTTTATCTAGTGAAGATTTGGAGGGTTAGCATTTAACCAAATTATATCCTCCTTTGCAACAATTAGTCACTGATGTACTCTTTACACCATGGTGGCCTTGGGTGACTTGGACTTATGACATAGTTACTGTTTTAGTTTGTGTTAGCAAACTTTGTGGTGCTCATACTATGAAAGGCCACTTAAAATTAATTCCCCAGAACACCATCTGTCATTAAGCAACACATATCCACATAAATGCATTGGTTTCCCATAGTACACAAAGCAATTAGATGCAGTGTTATTTATGTTCTACGTGCAGAGAATTACTAAGAATTATAGATGAAACTTGAGGTAATTTTTAATTACCTTATGACTACAAGAAAATAGAGCATGTGTCTGAATGTGAGGAGCAGGGTTGTTCATCAGGCTTCTGAAATTTGTGCCCCTATGTGGTTTCCTTTTATTACCTTCCACAAATTACCAACCGTCAAGAACAGAGCTAAATATCACTGGTCAAAATTTCTCATTTTCTCAAAATAAATGCTCATTAAGTAGAACAATGCCTTTATTGAATCCCAAGATCTTGCTCCTCATGGCAGTCACTGCAAGGATGTCACCTGTAAGTGCCATAAATGCTCTGCAGTCCTGATGAACACTGGACCTGAAGGACACAAAAGCTACTGAAAGCCCACTACTGCCTGAGCAGCCTTGGAGGTAGGATTTCCAGTCACACCAGAGCATAATTAGTGAACAGGAATCACGGTTGTCTAGGACTTGCTAGCATAGCTGTGAACCTTATTTACTCATAAGAATCCTTAAAGGACATTTACTTATCTGTTGAGATACTCAGAACTTTGAATTATTTCAATGATAAAATCAAATAAGACTGGGCGGTGGTGGCGCACGCCTTTAATCCCAGCACTTGGGAGGCAGAGGCAGGCGGATTTCTGAGTTTGAGGCCAGCCTGGTCTACAGAGTGAGTTCAGGACAGCCAGGACTAAACAGAGAAACCCTGTCTCGAAAAAACCAAAAAAAAAAAAAAAAGACTTATGCTTCATATCTAGAAATTTGTACTGATATTTAATCCTTATTGGGGTATGACATGGGTAGAAATATAGTTGCTTCAACGTCCTGGAAGGTTAGCTGTCTTCGCAGGGGTGAACGTGATTAGGGTTAGATGAGGTGATTCCACTGGAGAAAGACCAGAAACACACAGTGCATGTGTCTTATCTCTGGCAATAGAGCACTCATCTGCCACCTTGGGATTCTACCAGCAAGAATATGCTGTGGTCCCACGACCTTGAGCCTCCAGAGTACTAAGGCAAAATAAATGTCTTTTCTTTATAACTTACCTGGTATTGTGTTCTTGGCAACAGGAAGAAAAAAATGAAGACTAAAACAATACACTAGTGAAAAAAGAATTAACTGAGGGCTTACACTTCAAGCACTGGAAACTGAAATGGTTTCAAAGCAAGCTGAGCATATGTGAACAGCCCAGAAAACTGCAGTCTGAAATTTTAGTGTAGCCATTTCTGTGCAGAGGATTTTAACTGTGCTTCGAAGCCGAGCTGTTAATGCTGGAGGATCATGTTGGATCAGTGGGAACTGCCTGTAGAGGGATTAGATGGAGGCCAAGACAGGGGAGGCTGATGACAGCTTGAGTCTGAATCATTTGGTATGGCATCAGTTGCTGGACCAAAAAAACATCCAAGCCATTTTCTCTGAGATCAGAGTCCTTCTTTGGAGTGTATGTAGCTCGTGGAAAATCACTAACTCTGTGGAGTCTTCTTCTCTTCCTATTCACAGCTACAACAGAGAAAACCCAAATTCAGCGAGCATCAAGAGAGATCATGATAGAACTGATTGCAGTGTAGATATGGACAGTATGAGGATGGTAATGGGAACTGTGGTGACAATAAACTGTGGAGCATATGCAATATTCACAGTGCTGAGATACAGTCTCAGCCACTACTTGTGGTAGTTCCTTATATCCTGGACTGGGGGGATAAGGTTGGGAGAAAAGCAATCACAGGACTGGCACCTATCTATGTCCCTGTGTGCATCTCCTGGGAGAGTCTGCGCAAGGATCATCAATGGCTTCAGTAAGGTTCTGGAGGAAAAAAAAAGTGGGAGTGATGTGAAAGTGACCATCTCCCTTCATATCCCGATGGACTTTGAATGAAACTTTAGCTTCTAGATGTGCAAAGCTCCACACATGTGTCACATATTTCTGTATATGCATGTAGTCATGCACAGCTGGAGCATGATTTCCTGCTTCTATCATTTATATGTTTTGCATTACTTCTTCAGACCTAAGGGTGGTCTAAGGACTTAGTTGCATTCACCATCGTCTTTAGCCTCATCATGACTTAATACAGTGGGTGTGGTGGGTGTTCTCATTTATGATTGGTGTATTGGTTTTTCAATTTGTCAGTAATTATTTCAATGTATTTGCTTTGATGGAGCAGAATATGGTCCAAGGGTTGACTGCTGTGAAGAATCTTTCCCTTGTATTATGGTTCTCTCATTGTACTGGCTGGTTTTGTGTGTCAACTTGACACAGGCTGGAGATATCATAGGAAAAGGAGCTTCAGTTGGGGAAGTGCCTCCATGAGATCCTGCTGTGGTGCATTTTTCTCAATTAGTGATCAAGGGGGGAGGGCCCCTTGTGGGTGGTACCATCTGTGGGCTGGTATTCTTAGGTTCTATAAGAGAGCAGCCAGGGGAAGCAAGCCAGTAAGTAACATCCATCCCTGGCCTCTGCATCAGCTCCTGCTTCCCGACCTGCTTGAGTTCCAGTCCTGACTTCCTTTGGTAATGAACAGCTGTGTGGAAGTGTAAGCTCAATAAACCCTTTCCTCCCCAACTTGTTTCTTGGTCATGATGTTTGTGCAGGAATAGAAACCCTGGCTAAGACACCCATTCAAAGCCACTTATTGAAAATTCCTAGGAGTTCTCAAAAATAAATAACCTGCAACATATCAATCAAGTTGGAGCTATGTTAAGGATGGACCTGGGCCTCAATCTCACAAATGCATAGTCAGAACCCAGGACTATTTCTATATGTAGCCTCCAACCTTCCTATAGAACATACATATTCCTCCAAATGCACTGTAATTGGATGATTAGCTTTCTTTAGCTACTGATAAATCTAGTCTTTCTTGTGTATCCTTTTATGCCAGCTAAACAGTATTTATGTCTTGAGGTAGATCTATTTAATTTTCCCAAGATTTGAGGATCAGGAATGTTCCTGATACACAGTAAGCATCAGAGAATCATAAAACATATACTGAAGAGCTGCTATTTCTTGATGGTGCTTCTATTTCTGGTAGAGGTACATATGGAGTTAGTAATCTTTGAATTTAGGACTTATGGTGCCAGAGTACCAGCTCATAGGTATTCTTTCAGAACCTTAAGTAGATGAAGAAATTTCAACACACTGAGTTGAGTATTCAAGTCATTGGAACTTGATTCTTGATGTTGGGAGACACAGAGAACTCTTTTTGTGGTTTTTATTATGAACCAGCTTTCTACAAAGTGGTGTTTTACATGTCAGGTGTAATGGGAATGACTTGAGTGACTTCCTACACATGGCACTCAGAAGAATGGAGTCAAGGGTACTGAGGGTTTATATTTTCCCTAACACACTTAAAGGATCATTGCATGGCTCTAGAGAGTGATATACGTGGCCTTCTAAAGTTCTTTTTCTGGGCTTCTAATCTCTTTCTTGAATCCTAGGTTTAGATTAAATAGTTATGAAATTGAATAAAATTTGTGGGAACAAAGAATAAAGGCATTTACTGAGGTGATTATCCTCTGTTACATCAAAGTGTAATGTGAATCCCATATTTAATGATTTTTGTCAGTAACTGAGTAGGCAATGGAACCAACATTTAACCTCAAATTTGTGAACTGCCAGTAGAATATGATCTGAGGACTTAAGAGATCAGTATCTTGTGTCGTCAGTATTCATTAACTGTGAAAGTTGTTTTTTGTAGTAGAATTTTTACTCAAATGGAAATTATGTGTCAATAAATTTGGGCTGATAAAAATGCATATTTGCATGCTAGTTGAGTGACGGGTATCTGCCATGTACACTCCTCATTCCTGGATGGTACTAATCATTTGCAATTGTAAATCTTCTCCTCATTCTGGCTCAGCAAAGACATGGACTCAGAAAGAAATGTTTTTTAACACCAAGTCACCACGTGGGAAGTACTGATGGATCACGGCTTAGAGGTAACATTCGTGCCTAACACCTTGTGCATGTTGCCCTTTGCCAAACTCAATACTCTACAAAGATTGAGTAAGCTGATTATAGAGGAAACAGTACTTGTTTTGAATATTAGCTATATGCTAACACGGCTTTCCATGGTCCTAAATCCAACAGGAAGTATAACCAGCTCTTGCAGACTCACTTCTACTACCTGTTTAGCTTCAACATGATGATTTTTTTTTATAATGTTGGAGAATATAGTTTGGAAAGGCTGTGATAAAGTCTGACTGGAGTGGTCTATTAATAAGTCAGGGTTCAATTTCCTACCAGTTGAAACTTCCTATCTGTGGCAGCCCTTACTAGTCTAGAAGACTTGGAATCAAAGCTAACAGTATGCTCCACATGCATTTTTTTGTGGAAATTGTATCTTAGACTTGAACATGTAATCATGATCAAATTTTCTCTTGAGTGTAATAGATCACATTATTTTTCCCTGTATGCAGCAGCTATGTATTGGCTACATACCAACTTAGGTAATTCTACCCAGCTTTCTAGATTCCTCCTTAGTTTCTGTGGTCCACTTTCTCTACTTGCATCTATTAAAATTGTTTTGGTAAAGGAAAAATGTGGCATTTTCACAGGAAGGGGGAGGTCATCATTCCCTGGTATTTGAAGCACTGCCGGTTGCTAGATGCCCCCTTCTCTCTCCCATCAATACACAAGCAATGGGGTGATGGATGGTATAAACACAATCATTTCCCTGGTGCCCTCAAACTTGTGTCTTAATGACAGGAATTAGCATGCTAAGACCTGTGGGTTCTTTTTGTAAACTTCTTATAGTTGCGAATTAAGTTTTCATTCTTAAACGATTTAAAACTATCAATTTCCCCCGACTGCACACATAAACTGAATATGTAAAAGAAATGCTACACATATCATAAAGCTTACAATTTTTCATCTGACTGTTCCTGGAATGTTTGCTGTCTTCTACTTAACATAGCCATGTTAGTATATGTTTTCATAATGTATTTATTGTATATATTATACTATTCTTTGCAATCTTTTAAAAGATTTATTTATTTATTGTATGTAAGTACACTGTAGCTGTCTTCAGACACCGGAAGAGAGCATCAGATCTCTTTACAGATGGTTGTGAACCACCATGTGGTTGCTGGGATTTGAACTCATGGCCTTCAGAAGAGCAGTCGATACTCTTACCTGCTGAGCCATCTCTCCAGCCTGCAATCTTTATATTTTAACTCAGTTAATCTTTACAGAGACTTGATACATGGTGGTAGACAGTCTTTATGATTATCACCAATAATTCTCTTCTGTGGCATTTATACCCATTTTAATCCCTTCCTTTCAGATGTAGGTTCTTCTGATTAATCATTACTTCCTTCTAATAAGATATGACATGGTAGATAACATGCACAATATGATTGTGCAATGTCATCAACATTAGATTATTTGAGATTGGATTTCTTCTTGAGCGTGCCTTTGTTCTTCCATTGATGCATTGCTGTGGAAGAATCTAGCTACCGTGTAGAGTGGTCCATGTGGAAGGGATCAAAACCTTCCATGTAATCTCAGACGTGAGTCAAGAAGTAATTTCCTTGCTCATCTGAGCCTTCGGGTAACACTACAGCCCACCTATTGACTGGACCACAGTCTTGTTAGAATCCTAATACTAACAGCAGCCAGCAAAGCTGTACTCAGATTCTCAACCCAGAGAACCCATAATGTTACTGTTTAAAATCACCAGGCTTGGGAACAAATTGTTAAGTATCAACATAGATATAGACTTTGGTAAATAAAGTCAGGAGTACTGCCGATAACAAAAGAAGGATTAGGTTAGATTTTGGAACCAGAAAATAGTCTAAGACAAAAAAACTTGAATTTCTAGGAGAGTATTATTCCTTACTTAGTGCACTTGAAACACAGTGGTCACAGAATTTTTGAGCTTTGCAAAGAGGGTTAAATGCAGAAAAGAGAAGAAACCATTACTGGTCACTGGGAGGCTGGAGCTCAGTCTTTCAGTATCAGGAGGAAGTCTAGCAACACTGTGGCAGGAGGCTACAGAGGAAGTGCAGAACATGCCTAACAAACAGGGTTGCAAGCTATGTGGTGAAGATGTTGGCTGGTTTCTTTTCCTTGAGAACAATAAGAGTAAAGGAGTGAATGTAATTAGAGGAAGAACTATTAAACAGGAGGCAGCCAACACTTGATTGCTTTGAAAATTCTTAGGTTCTTACTTGGCAAAGATGATAAAGTTAAGAAACACTTTAACCAAGTATAAACCATAAACCCTGTTCAGTCAAGGGCTTCAGCAAACTTAAGGCTGAGTCTTTAAACCATGTCGGTAGGTGTCCAAGGTGGCAAAGGGCTTAGCTGGAAGGGACTGAGGATGTGACTTATGTAGATTAGTTCTAGTAGATTCAGAGAGACTGAGGTCTGGCAACAATGACACACACAGATGTTGTACTTGAACTTATGGGAATGGACATTGTATAAGATGAGATCTTTAGATCCTCACAGTTCTGTCAGGAATACGTCTGGAAACTGTAACCAAGGCTTTCTGTGAACTCTGGCAATCCTCCTGCCTCAGCCTCCTGAAGAGTAGAATAATAGGTATTATCTTCCATGCCCTGCAATGCTACATTTTATTTAATTATGAAACATTTAAAAAAAACAGAAAGATAACATCAAGAAGATATATCCAAACTTTAATATCACCACACAATGATGTTCATGATCAAAATGTTACAAAAAGATCTTGAAAGACTTCATAAAGGTTTTGGGGAAGTTTATGGTTTTGTGCTTGGCTACTACCCTCACATACTCTGTGAACATTTTTAAAACACAGTGAGTGTCTTTGCAGAATTCATAGTATTTTTAGCTGCTCCTAGGCACCCGTTTTTCCGTGGCCCCCTTGATTAAAGCTATACTTGCTTAAAGCCTAGATTAGCTTTCCACCATAACCTGGGACTTCCAGAGCAGCTCTGACCCCAGCCACAGAAAATGTTTGGAGAGTATATGGAGAAAAGAAAGTTATAAATGATCAGCCAGGTCCTATACTCAGTTTATACCTTCCCTAACTTTAATGTTTATGCTAATGTCTCCAACATGAGTCAAGTGTGAACTCCAGGATGTTAAGTGACCTTTGACCCCAAGGGTGGTTGCTGAGAGGTTCTGGCTTGTATGGAGAGAAGAGTCATATCAGCCACCCTTCTGTTTATATTAAACACAGATTTTAAGACATTTTAAGAGATTTTACTTTAGAGAAGTTTAAGTGCACAGCGAAACTGAGTGAGAGTTAGATACAACCCAAATAATCCTTGCCTCTGAATCCTACCTTATAAAGGAGGAGAGTCACTAAGTTACCTCTAAGGGATCTCCATTGTCCTACAGGTAAATTTGTATGAATATGCAGGGCACATGGATTCCCTTGGTTGGTTGAGGGCTGTAATAACTTCTAGTGATACCTATATTTTCAAGGATTTGCCAAAACCCATTTTGTTCTCTATGCAAAGCATTTCTCTTTTAGTACAATATGCTACCAAAAGAACAAGGTTTTGGAGACAGCCCAGTGAAGAGTTACACAGCTCTACTTTCTTACCCTTTCTCAGTATAAAAGAGGGGTGCTTGTGTATGTGTGTGTGTGTGTATACACCCATGCACATAGCAATCCTAGTATTTGACAAGGGACATACAACTTTTAGTAAGAACAGGCTTTACCTGTGATACTATAGAAGTTTTAGAGATGTTTATCAGTGGCTCATTTCCTTTCATGAGTTCCTAAGAATAGGTGTTGACTGATATGGAGGGATCTTTATGAAATATGTATCTCCCTTGATGGTGGGACAGGTCATCAAATTTCTTTGTGTTTTGATTGGCTACTTTTATGCAAGTGAGCATCACATCAGTAACAAAAAACCAAACAAACAAACCTTGGTTTAAAAACCAGGGTTCTTATCAAAGAGATAGGTGCTGATATCTATCTCACTGAGTGTGTGCCTCAGTGGTGGGAGGCTTGGCTGTGTCTGACTGTATAACATCAGTGCTATCTTTCTTCTGTTCTGAAAAGTCTGAGTGATCAAGCCTTGCTAATTCCAGTACCATCCAAAGGTATCTGCACCCCACTGATTCATTATTACCTGCAATCTTGTTAAAAATACTCATATTAAAGACCCATTGCAGGTGCACTGGAGCAGGCTGTCTGGGGATGGGCCATGGAATCTGTGCTTGAATGAATGATTCTTGTACATACTGTTTTTGAGAAGCCCTCATGAGCCTGCCCTGCAGTGAGATTAAGTTGGTTACAGGTTTCTGAAATCTTAATATACAGTTTTGGCAAGAGTTACTTTGTTCACAGTGAATTTCTCTCTCCACACTTCATTTTTCTCTCTCTCGCTGAGTAGTGGGTTTTGAAATGTGGTTTGTAACAAATCACTTAAAAAGTGGAGACTCCTTAGCAAAATAGATGTATGCTCACGTACAGCTGTGTGTTCCCTTCTGGACCGCCCTAAGAGTTTTGATTGCCTGGACATTCTTTTCTCTTTTCATTTGAAAACTGCATTAATGTTGCTAATCATAGCAGGTTTAGAATTTAATGTTGTTATTGAAACAGAAGTGTCTGTTCTTGAGTCTCATCTTTTTAAGATAGGTGGTGGTTGTCAAGGTCCCACACGGCGCGCATAAGCTCTTTGTCCCACTAGAAAACAATGGTTGGCAAGTTCTAGGGATTGCTGGTGGTAGATTAAAAAGTTAGTTATGTAACTGCTCAGAGGGTCCTGTTTGAAAGAAGATAGCTATCTCCTCATCTATCTGGGTCTTCTTATTGCCTGCTGAACCGTGCCAGGCAATTATTAGGCCATTTGTGTACTATTTTAAGCTTACGGCAGACGTGGCGCCTCACGTCAAGACTGGAACATTCCTATCTTTCCTGTCTCTTAAAACAAGAAGATAATAAACACTCTGACAGACTGTAATCAGGAACTGGCTTGGTATTAATGAACAAGTCAGAGGTGGCCACCAGGGATATTTCTGAAGAATGTTCCCTGGAACGGCCAAAGCTCCCTCAGAGATGATAACGGGCATTGGTAAAGGGAGGGACAATTAAAGGGAAAGAAACCTACATGTTCTACTTTACCTAGAGAGTCTGGGTCACGTCTAACACTGCCTGCACACTCATTGCCTTTTTAGAGAGTGCGACCTGTTTCAGTATCTTTTCTATGCTATACGGGAAAGACAATCTCGAAGAAGGTAGAGAGTATTTGAAGTGGATTGTCCAGATCTCCTTCTTCCCATTAGCTCCAGTTGTCAGAGCAATTGCGGTGGAGAGATACGTCACTTAGGGGCAGCAGAAAGCAAAAGAAACAGCAGGCTGGGTAATGCCATTCTACAATCTCAGCTACCCCAGGGGGCCAAGACTAGTAGACTACCTCAAGTTCAAGGTGTGCCTGAGCTATAGATTTCATTGGAAGTTGCTGATTGGAGAACCTAGTGAGAGACAATCTGAGAGTAACAGTAAGAAGAGGCCTGGGGCTGGAGCTCTGGGAGAGAAGCCTCAGATTTAGTTCATGTCTGAGGATGGGAGGAGCTAACAAGTTTTGGGTTCTGCTCCTTTCCCTTTGTCTTTAGAGCTGCTCTGTTCTGCAGGGGGATGCTCACTTGGCATTCCTGTCCTGCTGTCTGTCCTTCCCAGCCCCACCCCCCAACACTGACTGAGGAAGCAGAGTGGAAACTCAAGATCAAATCCTCAAAGTTTTGTGGTCCCTTTTCCTAGCTCTTCCTGGTCATACCATAAATACAGCATTTGTTTTCAGAAGAAGATACATGTTTATAAAACCAAAGCCAAACATACATGGAACCTGAGTTTTACGAGTACAATTCAAGTTCAGGAACCGAAAGCTTATCCCAGTACTTATCAGAGTATTCCTGTGCTAAGAGGGGACGCGAAGCTGAGCTATTTACAAAGGTAACAGGCGTAACACCACAAAGATATACAAGATAGTTGACGCAGGAAATGTTGGGGAGCCCCACCTACCTGTACAGTCACATGTTAGCAGGAAATTTGAGATTTCTTTCTCAGGGCTCTTAGTCTTGTTAATGAAAGAATTTAAGAATAAACTCAGAAGAAAGCCAGAGGACCGTTTTATTAGAGTGAAAGCAAGTATTAAATTTGCTAAATGATTTAGACAATATGTAATGATGTGGAGACTTCGGGAGAAAACAGCTCGATAAAACCAAATTGCTAAAGAATTTCAGTCTATTAAACTGTCACAGGAAGAAAAATGAAATTACTTTCTTCTGCTGAAACATTCAATTATATGCTTTTTGTTTGCAAGTGTTTAAATGTTTCCCATCCTCTGAAGGTGATTCCAATCTCCCTTTTATCTCTCTTTCTCTCAATTTTCGTTTTTATCTGGTTATATCTTAAATTGGTCAAATACTTTCATAGAGTGTGCTGCCTAATTTTCAAGCGAGGAAACACAAAAAGCTCTGTGGTTTGTTTGACAATAGTTCAGTGTTCTTACAATTCAAGTGTTCAAAAAAAGCAGCCTTAAAATTTCAGCACCAAGGGATAATGCTGTTTTAATTTTGTATAAAACATACTTCATTATTCTTGCTCCTATAGCTTGGGGTTAATAGGTCTCTACATTTTTCATCTAATCCACATCATTGAGGACAAATATGAATTGCTTTTACAAAATCAGTAGTATTCTCTCAGACTGAGTTGTCTGGAACCTTCAAATGAACTAAAAAAAAAGAATTATTATTGTATTATTTCATTTTAGTATAACACTTATATCTAAGTCTAAATCAATGATAAGTATCTGATTTAATTATATGTTAATTGGATTAGCTTGATTTAATCACTGAATAGTGTATACCTAGATCTAAATATCATAGAGCGTACCAAAAGAATGTTTGTCAATTACAAATAAATGACTTTTAAAAGTCATTTATGTTTCATTTGCAAAAACAAAAATGTTGCAAATGAAATTTTATGAATACCACAATCCTCTGTTGTTGTGAAGACCCTCTGGTTGCCAAGAGTCTATTTTAAGCAGGAATACTTATTTATGGTGAAAAAAATGGCAGTGTTTCCGGGTTTCAACATTAGATGCATGACTGAATGGGAATGCAAACAACCCTAGTGTGGAACTTTTAGACAGCCATGTTTTATACCCAGTCCTCAGTTATCCTTTAAGGTCACCAGTCACTCCAGTGGTGTCCTATAAGAAGCATCTACTGTTCTCTCCTTTGGAGCCCATCCATTGCCCAAGTCCTGCTGAGGACAGAGACCTCGCGTGTAAGTGTACATCCTACGTAGAAGCCATGGAGTAGGCACTCAGCGTGTTTTCCCTGGTTCCTTTCTTCTTCTGACTTCTACAACACTTTCCCCCAGCCTTCCTCTGCAGCCCTGTACCTTTGCTGCCAGTATTTCCTCTCCCTTAGCTTTCTCGAAGCAAAAGGTAGAACTCCAGGAGAGGGCTCTCACTCTCCTCTCTGAGGCTTTCTGCTGTTCAGTATCCCTTCTTTTCTTTAAATCACTTTCTTTTGTTTAATTGAATATAATCTTCATTTATATGGTAAAACCTTTCCTGGTTTCCCACCTCCCAGAAAACCCCCAACCCCTCCTCCCACCCCCTGCCTCCAAGTATAAGCCCCTCCACCCAACCCACTCCCACCTCCCCGCCTTGATTTCCCTTTGTTTGGGTCATCTATGAGCCTTCACTTGACCAAGGACCACTCCTTCCACAGATGCCCAACAAAGCATTCCTCTGCCACATTTTTGGCTGGAACCATGTGTACCCCTTGGTTGATGGTTTAGTCCCTGGGAGTCCTAGGGCATCTGGGTGGCTGACATCTTTGTTCTTCCCATGGGGCTGTAAACCCCTTCAGCTCCTCCAGACCACCCTCCAGCTCCGCCATTGGGGACCCCACGCCCAGACCAATGGTTGGCTGCTAGCATTTACCTCTGTATGTATAAGGCTTTTAAATCGCTTTCTGTTCTCATAGTTTTCTATTTATTTTAAAAGACTTATCTGTTTATGTTTAATGGTTATGAGTGCTCTGCTTGCAAGTATATATGTGCAACATGTGTGTTTGGTTCCTCAGAGGTCAAAAGAGTGGGTGAGATTCCTTAGAACTGGAATTAAGGTTGTGAGCTATCATGTGGGCTGTATCAACTGAACTTAGGTCCTTGACAAGTTCTACATGTGCTCTTCAGTACTGAGTCAGTCCTGCAGTTCCCATGATCTTCTACAAATATATCTTCATCTTTCCTACTAGTGAATAATCACAAAACATTTATTATTTTTTTATTAATCATTCTATTTGTTTATATCTCAAATGATATCCCCCTTCCTGGTTACCCATCCATACTCCCCCATCCCATCTGCCCTCTCCCTCTCCCTTTTGCCTCTATGAGGGTGCTCTTCTACACACCCATTCCCACCCAAGTACTCAAGTATCCCCCTATGCTGGGGCATCAAAACTCCAGAGGACCAAGGGCCTCCCCTCCCACAGATGTCAGACAAAGCCATCCTCTGCTACATATATATCTGGGGCCATCGATCCATCCCTTTACACTCCTTGGTTGGTGGTCTAGCCCCAGGTATCTCTAACCCCTTAACACTCTATTTCTTAGTCTGTTAATAAATATTCTAGAGAAAGATACCTTCCATCTATCTGGCATCCATCTTTCCCTTCCAGATCTTCTTACTGCTGAGCGTATCCCACATGTCTCCCCAGAAGTCATTGTCTTCCTACAGAGGCTGGATGCTGTGATTCCTAGACAATGTGGCCTCATCCCTCCTCCATTCCTACTAACATTCAGCTTCTGAGTTTAAGTTGGCTGTCCTGTCCTTTTCTGTAGCTTAGGTGTGGGTGTCCTCCATGTTTCAGCCTCTTATCCCTTTCTGTTATCTCTTTACTATTCTTTTCCATCCATTTCATCTACTCCCTTACTTCGGTTTCCATGTAAACCATCCTTAAGACTATCTCAGCTTTCTGGAAAGCCCTGTTCCACATTTTTCTCTAACTCCTGACAATATCCATTGGCTTTCTGCTGGAATCTCAAGTTGAGATCATATGAAAACAAGTTCACCCCTTTCCTTCTTTTTTAAATCAGGTTTCCTTTTCAGTTCCTTCCCTCTGGAGGTAGCACCAAAATAAAACAAGAGATAGCATTCTTACGGAGATTAACCAATAAACAGTAGTCTATCTTTGAGAGTTTTCCTTTTCTTCTTTATACAAATCTTCAAACTCCAGCGGTTCATTTCCTGTCACTCTTGCATATAGTAAATTTGTCCTTTTGTCTCAGCTCAGATTTGAATCACTGAGATCCAGATGCAATAAATGGCTTCCCCCATTTGTGACATGCTTTTCTCTGATATAAATGACAGTCTTTACTTATAGTCCAACAAAAAACTCTTTGTCTGATGGTAAGAATTCTTTAATCACAGTCAAATGTAGTAATACATACATATCTGCAATATTGGTACTCAGAAGGCTGAGGCAAGAGGATCTTCTATTTAAAACCATTCTGAATTACAAAGCAGTACACTACCAAAAAATGGAATATAAGCAAAGACAAAAAGCAAGTTCTTGTGTTTACTTATGTCTTCTGTGAAATCTAGTCTATATCCTATGTTTTAATCATTTCCTTTCTAATGACTGAGGTTTGATCCTACGCCCTTTTTGATTGAATATAACTATGGATAACTCTTCCAATGTGAAAACATACTAGTTAAAATTAGTAATTGTTGTTTTAATAGTTAAAATTATTTAACATCACCTTAAATGGTATGTATTGTGTTAAATTATATCCTTGATAAGAGATTGTAAAATAAGAGTTTAAAATAAAGGCAACATTCTCACCTCCAAGGTTCTCAGCATAGACAGAGAGTATTAAGCAAAAACAGTGAGTAACTTTTCAGCATATTTAGGCTGCATTCTTCTTATGCATGCATAGTGATGGTGATGGTGGTGGTAGTAGTGGTGGTGGTGGTGATGGTGGTCGTGGTGGTGGTGGTGCTGGTGCTGGTGGTGGTGATGGTTGCTTGTTGATTTAAGGAAAAAATTAACTCATTCAATTATTGACTTTTTTAAAAAAATGGCAGTTTGCCTTAATAGACTATAGGCATGTCTACAGATACAGACATAGCTCAAGAGGTCGGGGGGGGGGGCATCAGTTTTCCTGGAACTGGACTTAGAGAAGGCTGTTAGCTGAAATATAGGTGCTGAGAATCAAACCTAGTCCCCAGGAAGAGCAGCCAATGCTTTTAACCACCGAGCCATCTCTCCAGCCCAACAATAATTCATTTTTTCTTGTTCTGCACATGCCAAGTACTATACTAGAGAAAGGACTAAAACAAACACAATTTGTCATTGCTTTCTCTCAATGTGTGTTTTACCCTCCAGGAAAAGCTATACCATTATTACAATAAAATGAATGTTTTATCATGAGAAGTTGAATAAACATGAGACCTATGCTGAAGGCCAGTGAGCCTTTCTTGAATAAAGATCACTACACTGAAATATGACAAGTTAACTAGATAAAGAATGGCAGAAGGAAGAAGCCTCTTCCCAGGACCAACTATCACCTATTCAATAAACTGCAAGAAGGGGTCTGAACAGCAATGAGTAGAAGGAAGTCTAATTCTAAGAAGATACACAGAAAGAGCCTGGAAGGGCCTTCCTGTGTCTAGTGAAGACTTCATTTCCTTAAAAGCCTTATTTCTCAGTATGCTGCTCTCCACTGTCTCACTGTCCCTGTGATTGTACATATTTCAGAACACGAACACCACTGGGCCTGTGAAGATAATTCAGTGTGTAGTGCCTGATGCAACAACATGAGCACCTGAGTTTGCATTATCATTACCCATGTTAAAATCTGGTCTTGAAAATGTGTGTCATTAATTCTAGTACCAAGAGACTAAGACAGGAAGAAGCTGGGGATCAATGGCCAGCCAATCTACCAAGCTAGTGAGTTCCAGGTTCTATGAGAAATGCTGTCTCAATATAATGTTAAGAGTAATAGAAGGCACTGATGTTCACACACACACACACACACACACACACACACACACACACACTGAGATGTGAAAAGAATGTGAGCATCCATCTCCTGAATCTGTTCTTGACTGGCCTGGAAAGGTGCTTATCTAAAAATAAACCTATCTAGAGTCCAGGGAATTCTAGGTCTAACAGCACATTCAGCACATTTTTATTTTGAGCATTAGTGGTTGTGGAGCAATGTCAATTATTACCATAGTGTGTTTGACTTGGCTTTAGCCAACAGCTTGTTATTTAATCATCATTTAGATAATTGCCACAAACAGTATAGTGCATTTTAGCACTAATTAGATCACCGGGATATATTGGGGAAATAAAAAAATAGTTTTAGGAGAGATTAAATGTCTTGTTTTGTTAGGGCCTAGAGCCACGCAGGACTCCTCTAGCTGACTGTATGTGAAGATCCCCCCACTTTAGTGTAAAAGTCATGGCTGAGAGTACATTGTGAAGATGAGTACAGATTTGCCTAAGGTTTTAACTTACTAATCCTTCTTTCTTCCCTCACTTTGCTTTTAGAGTTCCCTGATGGAAAATTAGTATCCTCCTCTTCCTGCTTCCCTACACACACACACACACACACACACACACACACACACACACAGAAAGAGAGAGAGAGAGAGAGAGAGAGAGAGAGAGAGATTGAGAGAGTTCCTCATGGCTTTTCTTCTTCCTTCTGCTTCCCCAGTGAGACAGCTACCAATGACTGTGCATCAGTACTGGATGCATGCCTATTACTTTGGGCATTAGCAACCTCAAATGTCACCTCTTTTAGCCCAGACCTCTTAAGTCTTCCTAGGTGGTTAGCTTGTTGAATTTCTAGCAATACTAATTTAGTCTGTGATCCAGCTTCTAATGGATGGAGGTGGCAACACACCAATCTGTGTTCACAAATCTTCATACCTTGGTTGAGATAGGAAAAAAAGCTTATTTTGGAGCAACAAAGCAGAATATAGTGTTGGTCCTCGGTGCCTCTTTAATTTGATCCTCACCTTGTTAGTGTTTCTATGACCTTTTAGGATCTGCAGTGCCTAGTTAGATGATCAGATGTCACAGGAACCTTAGACACCTGTTGTAGATCATGGCTAATTTGGCTAAAACTGCTTAGTCCTTCAAGGTGAAGGCACAGAACTCTACTTCAGGACAGTCACATGAACTACCATGTAGTAAGACTTTCTGCTTGTTCATGCAATTCACCCCCTTTCTAAAATACACCTCTTTCTGTGGAGTGTCAAATGAGTATAAGATGGTTGTGAAAATGTTGTAAAACTATGCAGAATTAGCAAAAGAGTCATCACTTAGATATTATAGAGGTTTACATTTTTGATTTGAATAAACTTTAGAGGCACCCCTCCAATTGATTCCAAGCTATCAGAACTAGAATGATTTCTCTGTCTGTCTCTCTGTTTCTGTTTCTGTCTCTGTCCTCAGTTTGTCTGTCTGACTCTCTCTCTCTCTCTCTCTCTCTCTCTCTCTCTCTCTCTCTCTCTCTCACACACACACACACACACACACACACACACACATACACACACACACACACCTAAAAGTTCATGTATTAAATGGGAACTCACAATTATAACCACTGATATCCCTGAGGTGAAATTATTCTTTGTAAGAGAAATACATCATCTTCAAATAGAACATATAGGAATAGCATCTAAAGATTTATTACAGAAAGAAAACAAATGGCACACAGTTAAAATAGACATATTCTCTAGGAAAAATAGTCCTCAGGCATCACAGTCTGATTCTACTTTTGGTTTTGTTCAGCCTACCATATATACTGTGAATCTGAAGTGTTTTCAGATGATACAGTTTTTTTGTTTTTTTGGTTATTTTGTTTGTTTGTTTCTTATATGATACAAAATGGCCAAAGGTCACTGGGAGGCATGTGATTCAAACCTTGCCCACAATAGTCAGTATCCATGGATACCACTGACATATCTTAACCCAGCCTCTGGCTTTGGCCATTATGACCACCATTTATATGTCTATCTATCACTGACAGTGTTAACCATACTCATCACCAGGTATACCATCTACTTATGCTATAGGTCCAAGGGAGAGTCCTTGTTTCTTCACACCAATGTGACTATTATTCAGAGTAGTGGATTGGGGATGTTTTAAAGTGGCACTTTTGGCCAGTACCCATTTCTGGGACTCTGGGGATCACAGAGTAGTCACTTCTCCATACAATCCAACGCCAAACCCAAAACCATTCCTGCCAGCATTTCAATTAATTAGGAAACCAAGAAGGCTCATTCTCCCAGAAAGATCAGCTTGCAAAGGCTTTTTTTTTTCATTCTAAATCAATGTCTGATTTTGAAAGCACTGAAGACCTTGGCAAACATAATAGTTTTCAGTCTAATAGCAATTTGATATTAAAAAGTTTGTAGTTGGTATTATGCATGCAAGATTTCCAAGTGGGTCTACAGACAAGACAGAGAATAGAGAAATCAGTTGTATGAAGTAGCATGGCTGAGGGAAAAATGTTAGGTTCAGCAAGCCTGACTTGGGTTGCAGCCCAGTTCCACTAACTTTCCTCCTCTCCATCTGACTTGGAACAGCATACCACCAAGCTTTCACGTGGAGGCTCGAAGAGATTGGGTTGATAATCAACATAACGTGCCCATCAGCAAGGTGCAGACTGTGTGCTAGTTTCGCTTCTCTGTAAGAAGGAAACTGGACAGAAAAGCCATTATGTAACATTCACTGATTTCTGATGGTCAGTCCACAGTTGTGAAAACATGATTTAATAAATGAGAGAACGGCCTGCTATCAGATAGCTACTTCTTTTTATAGGCATAATAAAACACTAACTCCAAACCTAGTTTTCATGTTTATGTAAAGAATATGGTAGTCCAGGACTGTATGTATAATTGCATTCAAAGCAAAAACTCTGACCCTATCTTAGAATTTTATAGGGGGCAAACATG